>WFAB01002517.1:0-35599 GCA_018977245.1 Lethenteron camtschaticum | reverse complement strand
TTCGAGAGGATTCCACAAAGTCCAACCCCGGTCGGACGGGCGGCTCCAGGGGAGACTGGCTTAGGGTTACTAGCCTTGGTTAGTTCGGGTCGGTGGTGGAGAGAAGGGGGTGGGGGTTTCCAGAGTTGTTTGAACAAACTTCAGCACGCTGGTCAGTGATGGAGGCTGGGGGAAAGTACAGCGATGAAGCGAATGTCGGTAGTGGGTGAGTGGGTGGGTCAGTGAGTGAGTGAATGGTGAGTGAGTTGGTAGGTCAGTGAGTGAATTGGTGAGTGATCGAATGGGTGAGTGAGTGGGTAGGTCAGTGGGTGAGTGAGTGAGTGGGTGAGTGAGTAGGTGGGTTAGTGATCGAATGGGTGAGTGAGTGGGTGAGTGGTCTGGTGAGTGGGTGAGTGAGTGAGTGCGTGGGTGAGAGTGGGTGGGTGAGTGAGTGGGTGTCTGGGCGGTGAGTGAATGGGTGAGTGGCTGAGTGAGTGGGTGGTGAGTGAGTGGGTGAGTGAGTGCGTGGGTGAGTGAGTGGGTGAGTGAGTGGGTGTGTGAGTGAGTGGGTGAGTGAGTGAGCGGGTGAGTGAGTGGGTGAGTGTGAGTGGGTGTGTGGGCGGGTGAGTGAGTGGGTGAGTGGGTGAGTGAGTGAATGTGTGAGTGAGTGGGTGTGTGACTGGGTGTGAGTGAGTGGGTGAGTGGGTGAGTGAGTGGGTGAGTGGTGAATGGGTGAGCAGGTGAAAGGGTGAGCCCGGTGAGTGAGCATTGAGCTGTCATGCAGTGGGGGAGATTCGAACCAGGGGCGTTATTGAAACGACTGAATTCTAGGGTGCAAATCACCCATCAGGGTTCGGTTAAAGGGTTGTGTGAGTCACAGCGGAAGCGACTTACCTTTCACCATCTCTCATAAAGCCCTAAACACACGCACAAAGACACACTGCCGTTAGTCTGCTGTAAACTAAGTACACCAAACTCAACATTAGCAACACCGTCCGTCCATGTGTGTGTGTGTTGGAGAGCGGTAGTGTGGGGGTTAGTGCGCTGTGCTACATCCACAGCTCCCTCCATCCACAGCTCCCTCCATCCACAGCTCCCTCCTTCAACAGCTCCCTCCCATCCACAGCTCTCTCCTCTCCCATCCACAGCTCTCTCCTTCATCCACAGCTCCCTCCTTCATCCACAGCTCCCTCCTTCATCCACAGCTCCCTCCTTCACCCACAGCTCCCTCCTTCATCCACAGCTCCCTCCTTCACCCACAGCTCCCTCCTTCATCCACAGCTCCTCCTTCACCACAGCTCCCTCCTTCATCCACAGCTCCCTCCATCCACAGCTCCCTCCTTCACCCACAGCTCTCTCCTTCACCCACAGCTCCCTCCTTCATCCACAGCTCCCTCCTTCATCCACAGCTCTCTCCTTCACCACAGCTCCCTCCTTCATCCACAGCTCCTCCTTCATCCACAGCTCCCTCCTTCACCCACAGCTCTCTCCTTCACCCACACCCCCTCCTTCACCACAGCTCTCTCCTTCACCCACAGCTCCCTCCTTCATCCACAGCTCTCTCCTTCACCCACAGCTCCCTCCCATCCACAGCTCCTCCTTCATCCACAGCTCCCTCCTTCATCCACAGCCCCTCCTTCATCCACAGCTCCCTCCTTCATCCACAGCTCTCTCCTTCATCCACAGCTCTCTCCTTCATCCACAGCTCCCTCCTTCATCCACAGCTCTCTCCTTCAACAGCTCCTCCTTCATCCACAGCTCTCTCCTTCATCCACAGCCCTCCTTCATCCACAGCTCCCTCCATCCACAGCTCCCTCCTTCATCCACAGCTCTCTCCTTCATCCACAGCTCCCTCCTTCACCCACAGCTCTCTCCTTCATCCACAGCTCTCTCCTTCATCCACAGCTCCCTCCTTCATCCACAGCTCCTCCTTCACCACACCTCCCTCCTTCATCCACAGCTAACTCCTTCATCCACAGCTCTTTCCTTCATCCACAGCTCCTCCTTCATCCACAGCTCCTCCTTCATCCACAGCTCTCTTCTTCATCCACAGCTCCCTCCTTCATCCACACTCTCTCCTTATCCACAGCTCCTCCTTCATCCACAGCTCTCTCCTTCATCCACAGCTCCCTCCTTCACCCACAGCTCCCTCCTTCATCCACAGCTCCCTCCTTCATCCACAGCTCCCTCCTTCACCCACAGCTCTCTCCTTCATCCACAGCTCCCTCCTTCACCCACAGCTCTCTCCTTCATCCACTGCTCCCTCCTTCGCCCACAGCTCTCTCCTTCATCCACAGCTCTCTCCTTCACCCACAGCTCCCTCCTCATCCACAGCTCCTTCATCCACAGCTCCCTCCTTCACCCACAGCTCTCTCCTTCATCCACAGCTCTCTCCACCACAGCTCCTCCTTCATCCACAGCTCCTTCATCCACAGCTCCTTCACCCACACTCTCTCTCTTTCATCCACAGCTCTCTCCACCCACAGCTCCCTCCTTCATCCACAGCTCCTTCATCCACAGCTCCTTCATCCACAGCTCTATCCTTCATCCACAGCTCTATCCTTCATCCACAGCTCTCTCCTTCATCCACAGCTCCCTCCTTCATCCACAGCTCCCTCCTTCATCCACAGCTCTCTCCTTCATCCACAGCTCTATCCTTCATCCACAGCACTCTCCTTCATCCACAACTCCCTCCTTCACCCACAGCTCTCTCCTTCATCCACAGCTCCCTCCTTCATCCACAGCACTCTCCTTCATCCACAACTCCCTCCTTCACCCACAGCTCTCTCCTTCATCCACAGCTCCCTCCTTCATCCACAGCTCCCTCCTTCATCCACAGCTCTCTCCTTCATCCACAGCTCCTTCATCCACAATTCTCTCATTCATCCACAGCTCTTGCCTTCATCCACAGCTCTCTCCTTCATCCACAGCTCCTTCATCCACAGCTCTCTCCTTCATCCACAGCTCCATCCACAGCTCCTTTTCCCCACTCCTGCCAACATCCCCTCTTAATCGCACAAACCCCTCTCCCATTCCCTCCCCTCATCCCTTCCTCCTCACCCCGCACCTCCGATGACCACGGTTGGCTACGAACGATGGCGAAAAAGGAAGTGAACGTACGTACATGTGTAATGCGAGCGTAGGTGGGGAAGGCCGGATGTGATAGGGTCACGTGGGAGAGAGGTTATAGGAGGGTTGCCCGGAAGAGATCTGGGCCGTTCGATGGAGTGAAGAGGCGAGACCGCGTCGGGTGGCCGCCGCGCCATCGGACGCGTGGCTGATAGGGCTCGCACACCGCCGGCTAGCGGCGCGCGGAGAGAGAGAGCGCGGGGCGCACAGGGCGTGCGAGGGTTGCACGGGCTAGCGGTGTGGCTAGCGGAGGGTGCGGGGTTGCACGGGGCTAGCGGTGTGGCTGCAGAGAGAGAGATCAAGAGAAGAACATCAATAAAGGACAGACGGAGACCAACATCGCCTAAGAGTCCTTTATTACATATGTACCTACCCAGCCACCAGTCCCCTTTCTTCACCTGGTACCACATCTCATGTCCACCCACCAATCCCCCCCCCCACCTCCCCCACCAATCCCCCCCCTCATCTCCACCCACCAATTCCCCCTCTCCTCATCTCAACCCACCAAACCCCCACTCATCTCCACCCACCAATCCCCCCTCCTCACCTCCCCCACCAATCCCCCCCTCATCTCCACCCACCAATCCCCCCCTTCTCATCTCCACCCACCAATCCCCCCCCTCATCTCCACCCACCAATCCCCCCCCCTTCTCATCTCCCCCACCAATTCCCCCTCCCTCATCTCCACCCACCAATTCCCCGCTTCTCATCTCCACCCACCAATTCCCACTCTCCTCACCTCCACCCACCAATCCCCCCCTCATCTCCCCCCCACCAATACCCCCCNTCACCTCCCCCACCAATCCCCCCCATCTCCCCCCACCAATACCCCCCTCACCTCCCCCACCAATCCCCCCCCATCTCACCCACCAATCCCCCTCTCATCCCCCCACATCCCCCCTCCTCATCTCCACCCACCAATCCCCCCCCCACCTCCCCCACCAATCCCCCCCTCATCTCCCCCCACCATACCCCCCTCACCTCCCCCACCAATCCCCCCTCTCCTCACCTCCACCCACCAATCCCCCCCTTCACAACACCTAGAACCCGCGCCACCAAACCGAACCGCCAAGCGGGATCGTCGCCGAGCTCCCCGCCTCTCTCCGTCTCTCAGGTTCGGGCGGTGCCGGTGCGGTGGGTGGGCGGGTGAAGGGCTGGTGGGCGGGTGGTGGGTGGAAGCGTTCATCGCTTGTCCGCCACCTTGACGATGGATACCGATCCGACCGCCCCGCGTGATAGACGCTGCCGCTCCAGAAGACGCCCATGGCGGGGTACAGCGGCCAAGGCCGCGCGGAACGAATGGAGCGGCCTCAACGAATCGCCGCCGTCGCCTCCGAAAAATGACAGCCGTCCCGCCTCCCAGTCCACGTAGACGCCGACAGTCCCGACGGGATCCGCTCCCCGCCGGTGACCCGCCCGCCGGTCCGCCGGCCGGCGGCCGTGGCCTCCGCGGACCTCTACGGCCGTCTCGGCGCCGGCGTGCCAGGCGACCAGGGCGCCCGGCTCGCCCTGCAGGCACCACGAGGAGGAGTTCATGCCGAGCGTGCAGCGGTCCTGGAGAGGGAGCGAGCCGTAGGCGACGCCGACGAGCCAGCGGCCGGCGGAGGTCACGTCCACCTCCCAGTAGTGGCGGCCGGACGAGAACGACTCGGAGCACAGCGCCTGTGGGGGGGTGGGGGGGGGGGTGACGGGAGGGGTGTGACGGGGGGGTGACGGGGGGNTGACGGGAGGGTGACGGGGGGGGTGACGGGGGTGGGGGGTGAGAAGCGGCACTTTATAATAATACAAAACAACTCTTTGGTTCTTTCGGTAAAGTCACGTAGAAAGAGAAAATATCAATTAAATGGTAGCACACGACGTTTCGATGCAACACAAGCAATCATCATCGGTACAAATGAAAGAGATAGTTAGCCGACTATCTGTGTTGTATACACCATTGGAACCTCATTTACCAGTAGAAAAATATGATAATTGTTTTTTACCCTTTTTTATCTGGCAGACACCTTTTTTACAAGAAGTCATGTTTGTGTAGTGACATAAGAAGGGAGGGGCTGCTGGGGCTCTGGGACCTGGGTGGGCCAGGCGCTTAAGCCTCTTGGCCAGGATTGAGTTCCCAGGCGCTTAAGCCCCTTGGCGCCACCAACGGGGGGCTGTGTGTGCTCTGTGGGATATCTGGGGGTGCACACGGCCCCACCCCTCGTTGGGGACGAGGCATAAAAGGGGAGCTCCCTGGACGATCAGGGCCAGTCGTAGCTCAAGACCCAAGACCCAAGACCACCATCTGAGGACCCTGGGACGCTGTGAGGGCCAGTGGTGGGACTCTGGAACTCCCGGCTCTACGTCCTTGTGAGGGCGAGTCCAGAGCGTAGCCAGAGTAGTGTATCTAGGCTGTGTACCGAGGCTGTAACAGAGTAGTTGGACTGTTGGAGAGTTGGAGTGTTGGAGAGTTTGGGTTGTAATAAACAAGTTACCTCTACAAGTGTCTCCGGAACCCATTACATTTGCATAGACCACAATACCTGCAGTCGGAAGGTTTGTCACGTGCTTCCAACCACGCGTTGGACCGCAACTTTGACCCCCCAGCGGGTCACGGCCGCGTGCCGACGTCGGGCTGACGTCGGCCCTCTGGCTTGGGGCAGAGGTCGCAAACGGGTTTTGATTCCTTACCCGTACCCGGCCGCACCAGGGTCGCAAACGGGTACCCTTACCCGTACCTGGCCGTACCCGTACCCTACCCATACCCGGCCGGGTACGGGTATCGGGTACCTGATTGTGACCTCTGGGATGAAGCCATGTTGCAGGCGCGGGTGGGTTGATGCTAGGAACTTGAATTGTGAGAAGAGACAAGACGTTGGAAGTGAGTGACAAACGGTGACTCACCAGTGACTCACGGCTTACCCGTACCCGGCCGCACCAGGGTCGCAAACGGGTACCCGTACCCGTACCTGGCCGTACCCGTACCCTACACCCGTACCCGGCCGGTACGGGTGTACCTGATTGCGACCTCTGGGATGAAGCCATGTTGCAGGCGCGGGTGGGTTGATGCTAGGAACTTGAATTGTGAGAAGAGACAAGACGTTGGGAAGTGAGTGACAAACGGTGACTCACCAGTGACTCACGGCCTACCCGTACCCGTACCCGGCCGCACCAGGGTCGCAAACGGGTACCCATACCCGGCCGGGTTACGGGTAGCCGGGTATCGGGTAGGGTACGGGTATCGGGTACCCGGTTGCGACCTCTGCATGGGGGTGGTCACCGACCTGCGGGTACCAGGTGTCGTGGAAGCGCTCCGGTTGTTCGGGGCCGTCCACGCCGCCGTTGTGGGGCGGCTGCCCCTGCTGACTCCACGTGGCCGTGCGGAGGTCGTCGGAGATGAGGAGCCGAGGGTGGGCCGTGTCCGGGTTCAGGGTGGGCGAGCATCCGTCTGGGAGGGAAACAAAGATGGCGGCGGTGGCCACGCTGCGTGGTGAGCCTGTGGGTCTCTTGTGAGTCTGTGGGTTTCTGTGTGATGAGTCTGTGGGTTTTGTGTGGTGAGTCTGTGGGTCTCTGTGTGGTGAGTCTCTGGGTCTCTGTGTGGTGAGTCTGTGGGTGTCTGTGTGAGTCTGTGGGTCTCTGTGTGAGTCTGTGGGTCTCTGTGTGAGTCTATGGGTCTCTGCGTGAGTCTGTGGGTCTCTGTGTGAGTCTGTGGGTCTCTGTGTGGTGAGTCTCTGGGTCTCTGTGTGAGTCTGTGGGTGTCTGTGTGGTGAGTCTGTGGGTCTCTGTGTGATGAGTCTATGGGTCTCTGCGTGAGTCTGTGGGTCTTTGTGTGGTGAGTTTATGGGTCTCTCTATGATGAGTCTATGGCTCTCTGTGTGGTGAGTCTCTGGGTCTCTGTGTGGTGAGTCTGTGGGTCTCTCTGTGGTGAGTCTGTGGGTCTCTGTGTGAGTTTATGGGTCTCTCTATGATGAGTCTATGGGTCTCTGTGTGAGTCTACGGGTCTCTGTGTGGTGCGTTTGTGGGTCTCTGCGTGATGCTTCTAACTCGAAGTTTGGCTCACAGTTCTTGATGTAGGTTCGTCTGCTCGTGGCTTCCTTGCTGCTGATGCTCCTCCTTCGGAAAAGGCTTCCGAGCGCGGCACGGAGTTGAGGCAACTGCGGCGCCTCCACTCCTCCCTGGAGCCCGAGCGGGAGCCGGTGCGAAACCTCCTCCATCTCCTCCCCTCCTCCTCCTCCGGCTCTCCCCACTCCTCACCTGGCCCATTGGGTCCGCTGGGCCCCGATAGGAAGGCCAGCATCCTGTCCACGTAGGCCTCGCTTCGAGAGATTCCACGAAGTCCAGCCCCGGTCGGACGGGCGGCTCCAGGGGAGACTGGCTTAGGGTTACTAGCCTTGGTTAGTTCGGGGTCGGGTGGTGGAGAGAAGGGGGTGGGGGGGGGTTTGCGGAGTTGTTTGAACAAACTTCAGCACGCTGGTCAGTGATGGAGGCTGGGGGTAAGTACAGCGATGAAGCGAATGTCGGTGTGCGTGTGGGTGAGTGATCGAGTGGGTGAGTGAGTGGGTAGGTCAGTGAGTGGGTGGGTCAGTGAGTGAATGGGTGAGTGAGTGGGTATGTCAGTAAGTGAATGGGTGAGTGATCGAATGGGTGGGTGAGTGGTCTGGTGAGTGAGCAAGTGAGTGGGTGAGTGAGTGGGTGTGTGAGTGGGTGAGTGGGTGAATGAGTGAGTGAGTGGATGAATGGGGTGAGTGCGTGAATGGGTGAGTGATCGGGTGAGTGAGTGGGTGAGTGAGTGGGGGGTGAGTGAGTGGGTGAGTGGCTGAGTGGGTGAGTGAATGAGTGAGTGGGTGGGTGAGTGAGTGGGTGGGTGAGTGATCGAATGGGTGAGTGGGTGAGTGGGTGAGTGGGTGAGTGAGTGGGTGAATGGGTGAGTGAGTTGGTGAGTGAGTGCGTGGGTGAGTGAATGTGTGAGTGAGTGGGTGAGTGAGTGGGTGAGTGAGCGGTGAGTGAGTGGGTGAATGGGTGTGTGCGTGAGAGTGCGGGCGAGTGAGTGAGTGGGTGGGTGAGTGGGTGAGTGAGTGGGAGAATGGGTGTGTGAGTGGGTGGTGAGTGAATGTGTGAGTGGGTGTGTGAATGTGAATGGGTGAGTGAATGTGTGAGTGAGCGGTGAGTGAGCGGGTGAAAGGGTGAGCCCGGTGAGTGAGCATTGAGCTGTCATGCAGAGGGGAGATTCGAACCAGGGGCGTCATTGAAACGACTGAATTCTAGGGTGCAAATCACCCATCAGGGTTCAGTTAAAGAGTTGTTGAGTCACAGAGGAAGCGACTTACCTTTCACCATCTCTCATAAGCCCTAAACACACGCACAAAGACACACGCCGTTAGTCTGCTGTAAACTAAGTACACCAAACTCAACATTAGCAACACCGTCCGTCCATGTGTGTTGGAGAGCGGTAGTGTGGGGTTAGTGCACTCCTACATCCACAGCTCTCCTTCACCCACAGCTCCCTCCTTCATCCACAGCTCCTCCTTCATCCACAGCTCCTTCATCAACAGCTCTCTCCTTCACCACAGCTCTCTCCTTCACCACAGCTCCCTCCTTCACCCACAGCTCCTCCTTCATCCACAGCTCTCTCTACCACAACACACCCTCCTTCATGCACAGCTCCCTCTTCATCCACAGCTCCTCCTTCACCACAGCTCCTCCTTCATCCACAGCTCTCTCCTTCACCCACAGATCCTCCTTCACCACAGCGCCTCCTTCATCCACAGCTCCTCCTTCACCCACAGCTCCTCCTTCATCCACAGATCCCTCTTCATCCACAGCTCTCTCCTTCATCCGCAGCTCTCTCCTTCATCCACAGCTCCTTCCTTCATCCGCAGCTCCTCCTTCATCCACAGCTCCTCCTTCACCCACAGCTCTCTCCTTCACCCACAGCTCCTTCACCCACAGCTCCCTCCTTCATCCACAGCTCTCCTTCATCCACAGCTCTCTCCTTCATCCGCAGCTCTCTCCTTCACCACAGCTCCCTCCTTCATCCACAGCTCCCTCCTTCATCCACAGCTCCTCCTCTCTCTCCTCTCTCCTTCACCCACAGCTCCTTCATCCACAGCTCCTCCTTCACCCACAGCTCCCTCCTTCATCCACAGCTCCTTCATCCACAGCTCCTCTTCATCCACAGCTCTCTCCTTCATCCACAGCTCTCTCCTTCACCCACAGCTCCTCCTTNATCCACAGCTCCTCCTTCATCCACAGCTCTCTCTTCACCGCTCTCTCCATCCACAGCTCTCTCCTTCATCCACAGCTCTCTCCTTCACCACAGCTCTCCTTCATCCACAGCTCCCTCCTTCATCCACAGCTCCTCCTTCATCCACAGCTCTCTCTTCATCCACAGCTCTCTCCTTCATCCACTGCTCCTCCTTCATCCACAGCTCCTCCTTCACCACAGCTCCCTCCTTCATCCACAGCTCCCTCATCCACAGCTCTCTCCTTCATCCACTGCTCTCTCCTTCATCCACAGCTCCCTCCTTCATCCACAGCTCTCCTTCACCCACAGCTCCTTCATCCACAGCTCCCTCCTTCATCCACAGCTCTCTCCTTCACCCACAGCTCCTTCACCCACAGCTCCTCCACCACAGCTCCTCCTTCATCCACAGCTCTCTCCTTCATCCACAGCTCCTCCTTTACCCACAGCTCCTCCATCCACAGCTCCTTCACCCACAGCTCCTTCATCCACAGCTCCTTCATCCACAGCTCTCTCTCTTCATCCACAGCTCTCTTCATCCACAGCTCCTTCATCCACAGCTCCTTCATCCACAGCTCTCTCCATCCACAGCTCCACCCACAGCTCCTCCTTCATCCACAGCTCCTTCATCCACAGCTCCTTCATCCACAGCTCTATCCTTCATCCACAGCTCCTTCATCCACAGCTCCTTCATCCACAGCTCCCTCCTTCATCCACAGCTCCCTCCTTCATCCACAGCACTCTCCTTCATCCACAACTCCCTCCTTCACCCACAGCTCTCTCCTTCATCCACAGCTCCCTCCTTCATCCACAGCTCCCTCCTTCATCCACAGCTCTCTCCTTCATCCACAGCTCCCTCCTTCATCCACAGCTCTTCCTTCATCCACAGCTCTCTCCTTCATCCACAGCTCCTTCATCCACAGCTCTCTCCTTCATCCACAGCTCCATCCACAGCTCCTTTTCCCCACTCTTGCCAACATCCCCTCTTAATCGCACAAACCCCTCTCCCATTCCCTCCCCTCATCTCTTCCTCCTCACCCGCACCTCCGATGACCACGGTTGGCTACGAACGATGTGAAAAAGGAAGTGAACGTACGTACATGTGTAATGCGAGCGTAGGTGGGGAAGGCCGGATGTGACAGGGTCACGTGGGAGAGAGGTTATAGGAGGGTTGCCCGGAAGAGATCTGGGCCAGTCGATGGAGTGAAGAGGCGAGACCGCTCGGGTGGCCGCCGCGCCATCGGACGCGTGGCTGATAGGGCTCGCACACCCCGGCTAGCGGCGCGGAGAGAGAGAGAGCGGGGCACACAGGGCGCGCGAGGGTTGCACGGGGCTAGCNGAGTGGCTAGCGGAGGTGCGGGTTGCACGGGGCTAGCGGTGTGGCTGCAGAGAGAGAGATCAAGAGAAGAACATCAATAAAGGACAGACGGAGACCAACATCGCCTAAGAGTCCTTTATTACACATGTACCTACCCAGCCACCAGTCCCCTTTCTTCACCTGGTACCACATCTCATGTCCACCCACCAATCCCCCCCCNACCATTTCCCCCCACCAATCCCCCCCTCATCTCCACCCACCAATTCCCCNTCTCCTCATCTCCACCCACCAATCT
This sequence comes from Lethenteron camtschaticum, assembly GCA_018977245.1. Lineage (NCBI taxonomy): Eukaryota > Metazoa > Chordata > Hyperoartia > Petromyzontiformes > Petromyzontidae > Lethenteron > Lethenteron camtschaticum. Next base: position 24,661 of record WFAB01002517.1, on the reverse strand, counting down.
CCACCCACCAATCCCCCCCATCTCCACCCACCAACCCCCCCTCCCTCNCCTCCCCCACCAATCCCCCCCCATCCACCCACCAACCCCCACTCATCTCCACCACCAATCCCCCCCTCCTCATCTCCCCACCATTCCCCCCCCTCACCTCCCCCACCAACCCCCCCTTCTCATCTCCGCCACCAATCCCCCCCCTCATCTCCCCAACCCATCCCCCCCCCTCCTCATCTCCCCCACCAATCCCCCCCCTCATCTCCCCCACCAATCCCCCCTTCATCTCCACCCACCAATCCCCCCTCCTCATCCACCAACCCCCCTCACCTCCCCCACCAACCCCCCCCCTCATCTCCCCCACCAATCCCCCCTCTCCTCATCTCCCCCACCAATCCCCCCCCATCTCCACCCACCAATCCCCCCCCCTGTCNTCTCCACCCACCAATTCCCCCCCTCACCTCCCCCACCAATCCCCCCCCTATCTCCACCCACCAATCCCCCCCTCATCTCCCCCACCAATCCCCCCCCACCTCCCCCACCAATCCCCCCCCATCCCCCACCANTCCCCCCCNATCTCCACCCACCAATCCCCCCTCCTCATCTCCCCCACCAATCCCCCCCACCCCCCACCAATCCCCCCACCACCTCCCCCNCCATCCCCCCCCTCATCTCCCCCNACCAATCCCCCCCACCTCCCCCACCATCCCCCNTCTCCTCACCTCCACCCACCAATCCCCCCTTCACAACACCTAGAACCCGCCCCACCAAACCGAACCGCCAAGCGGGATCGTCGCCGGAGCTCCCCGCCTCTCTCCGTCTCTCAGGTTCGGGGCGGTGCGGTGGGGGGGGGGAGCGGTGCGGTGGGTGGGCGGGTGAAGGGCTGGTGGGGGGTGTGGGGGAAGTGTTCATCGCTTGTCCGCCACCTTGACGATGGATACCGATCCGACCGCCCCCGCGTGATAGACGCTGCCGCTCCAGAAGACGCCCACGGCGGGGTACAACGGCCTTGAAAAGCCGCACGGAACGAATGGAGCGGCCTCAACGAATCGCCGTCGCCTCCGAAAAATGACAGCCGTCCCGCCTCCAGTCCACGTAGACGCCGACCGTCCCGACGGGATCCGCTCCCCGCCGGTGACCCGCCCGCCGGTCCGCCGGCCGGCGGCCGTGGCCTCCGCGGGCCTCTACGGCCGTCTCGGCGCCGGCGTGCCAGGCGACCAGGGCGCCCGGCTCGCCCTGCAGGCACCACGAGGAGGAGTTCATGCCGAGCGTGCAGCGGTCCTGGAGAGGGAGCGAGCCGTAGGCGACGCCGACGAGCCAGCGGCCGGCGGAGGTCACGTCCACCTCCCAGTAGTGGCGGCCGGACGAGAACGGCTCGGAGCACAGCGCCTGTGGGGGGGTGGGGGGGGGTGACGGAGGGGTGTGACGGGGGGTGTGACGGGGGGGTGACGGGGGGGTGACGGGGGGGGTGACGGGGGTGGGGGTGAGAAGCGGCACTTTATAATAATACAAACAACTCTTTGGTTCTTTCGGTAAAGTCACGTAGAAAGAGAAAATATTCAATTAAATGGTAGCATACGACGTTTCGATTGCAACACAAGCAATCATCATCAGGTACAAATGAAAGAGATAATTAGCCGACTATCTGTGTTGTATACACCATTGGAACCTCATTTACCAGTAGAAAAATATGATAATTGTTTTTTTACCCTTTTTTATCTGGCAACAAACTGACACCTTTTTTACGAGGAGTCATGTTTGCATTGACCACAATACCTGCAGTAGGAGGGTTTGTCACGTGCTTCAACCACGCGTTGGACCGCAACTTTGACCCCCAGCGGGTCACGGCCGCGTGCCAACATCGGCTGACGTCGGCCCTCTGGCTTGGGGGCAGAGGTCGCAAACGGGTTTTGATTCCTTACCCGTACCCGGCCGTACCCGTACCCTACCCGTACCCACCGGGTACGGGTATCGGGTACCTGATTGCGACCTCTGGGATGAAGCCATGTTGCAGGCGCGGGTGGGTTGATTCTAGGAACTTGAATTGTGAGAAGAGACAAGACGTTGGGAAATGAGTGACAAACGGTTACTCACCAGTGACTCACGGCCTACCCGTACCCGGCCGCACCAGGGTCACAAACGGGTACCCGTACCCGTACCTGGCCGTACCCGTACCCTACACCCGTACCCGGCCGGGTACGGGTGTAGGTACCTGATTGCGACCTCTGGGATGAAGCCATGTTGCAGGCGCGGGTGGGTTGATTCTAGGAACTTGAATTGTGAGAAGAGACAAGACGTTGGGAAATGAGTGACAAACGGTGACTCACCAGTGACTCACGGCCTACCCGTACCCGTACCCGGCCGTACCAGGGTCGCAAATGGCTACCCGTACCCGTAACCGCCGGGTTACGGGTAGCCGGGTATCGGGTAGGGTACGGGTATCGGTACCCGGTTGCGACCTCTGCATAGGGGCGGTCACCGACCTGCGGGTACCAGGTGTCGTGGAAGCGCTCTGGTTGTTCGGGGCCGTCCACGCTCCCGTTGTGGGGCGGCTGCCCCTGCTGACTCCACGTGGCCGTGCGGAGGTCGTCGGAGATGAGGAGCCGAGGGTGGGCCGTGTCCGGGTTCAGGTGGGCGTGCATCCGTCTGGGAGGGAAACAAAGATGGCGGCGGTGGCCACGCTGCGTGATGAGACTGTGGGTCTCTGTGTGGTGAGTCTGTGGGTTTCTGTGTGAGTCTGTGGGTCTTTGTGTGAGTCTGTGGGTTTTGTGTGAGTCTGTGGGTGTCTGTGTGAGTCTGTGGGTCTCTGTGTGGTGAGTCTCTGGGTCTCTGTGTGAGTCTGTGGGTGTCTGTGTGAGTCTGTGGGTCTCTGTGTGAGTCTGTGGGTCTCTGTGTGAGTCTATGGGTCTCTGCGTGAGTCTGTGGGTCTCTGTGTGAGTTTATGGGTCTCTCTGTGAGTCTATGGGTCTCTGTGTGAGTCTACGGGTCTCTGTGTGGTGAGTCTCTGGGTCTCTGTGTGAGTCTGTGGGTGTCTGTGTGAGTCTGTGGGTCTCTGCGTGGTGAGTCTGTGGGTCTCTGTGTGATGAGTCTATGGGTCTCTGCGTGAGTCTGTGGGTCTCTGTGTGGTGAGTTTATGGGTCTCTCTATGATGAGTCTATGGGTCTCTGTGTGAGTCTACGGGTCTCTGTGTGGTGAGTCTCTGGGTCTCTGTGTGTGGTGAGTCTGTGGGTGTCTGTGTGAGTCTGTGGGTCTCTGCGTGGTGAGTCTGTGGGTCTCTGTGTGATGAGTCTATGGGTCTCTGCGTGAGTCTGTGGGTCTCTGTGTGGTGAGTTTATGGGTCTCTCTATGATGAGTCTATGGGTCTCTGTGTGAGTCTACGGGTCTCTGTGTGGTGAGTCTCTGGGTCTCTGTGTGTGGTGAGTCTGTGGGAGTCTGTGTGAGTCTGTGGGTCTCTGCGTGGTGAGTCTGTGGGTCTCTGTGTGGTGAGTTTATGGGTCTCTCTATGATGAGTCTATGGGTCTCTGTGTGAGTCTACGGGTCTCTGTGTGGTGCGTTTGTGGGTCTCTGCGTGATGCTTCTAACTCGAAGTTTGGCTCACAGTTCTTGATGTAGGTTCGTCTGCTCGTGGCTTCCTTGCTGCTGATGCTCCTCCTTCGGAAAAGGCTTCCGAGCGCGGCACGGAGTTGAGGCAACTGCGGCGCCTCCACTCCCTCCCTGGAGCCGAGCGGGAGCCGGTGCGAAACCTCCTCCATCTCCTCCCCTCCTCCTCCTCCGGCTCTCCCCACTCCTCACCTGGCCCATTGGGTCCGCTGGGCCCCGATAGGAAGGCCAGCATCCTGTCCACGTAGGCCTCGCTTCGAGAAGATTCCACGAAGTCCAGCCCCGGTCGGACGGGCGGCTCCAGGGGAGACTGGCTTAGGGTTACTAGCCTTGGTTAGTTCGGGGTCGGGTGGTGGAGAGAAGGGGGTGGGGGGGGGTTTGCGGGAGTTGTTTGAACAAACTTCAGCACGCTGGTCAGTGATGGAGGCTGGGGGAAGTACAGCGATGAAGCGAATGTCGAGTGTGCGTGTGGGTGAGTGATCGAGTGGGTGAGTGAGTGGGTAGGTCAGTGAGTGGGTGGGTCAGTGAGTGAATGGGTGAGTGAGTGGGTATGTCAGTAAGTGAATGGGTGAGTGATCGAATGGGTGGGTGAGTGGTCTGGTGAGTGAGCAAGTGAGTGGGTGAGTGAGTGGGTGTGTGAGTGGGTGAGTGGGTGAATGAGTGAGTGAGTGGATGAATGGGGGTGAGTGCGTGAATGGGTGAGTGATCGGGTGAGTGGGTGAGTGAGTGGGGGGGTGAGTGAGTGGGTGAGTGGCTGAGTGGGTGAGTGAATGAGTGAGTGGGTGGGTGAGTGAGTGGGTGGGTGAGTGATCGAATGGGTGAGTGGGTGAGTGGTCTGGTGAGTGGGTGAGTGAGTGGGTGAATGGGTGAGTGAGTTGGTGAGTGAGTGCGTGGGTGAGTGAATGTGTGAGTGAGTGGGTGAGTGAGTGGGTGAGTGAGCGGGTGAGTGAGTGGGTGAATGGGTGTGTGCGTGAGAGTGCGGGCGAGTGAGTGAGTGGGTGGGTGAGTGGGTGAGTGAGTGGGAGAATGGGTGTGTGAGTGGGTGGGTGAGTGAATGTGTGAGTGGGTGTGTGAATGTGAATGGGTGAGTAAATGTGTGAGTGAGCGAGTGAGTGAGCGGGTGAAAGGGTGAGCCCGGTGAGTGAGCATTGAGCTGTCATGCAGAGGGGGAGATTCGAACCAGGGCGTCATTGAAACGACTGAATTCTAGGGTGCAAATCACCCATCAGGGTTCAGTTAAAGAGTTGATTGAGTCACAGAGGAAGCGACTTACCTTTCACCATCTCTCATATAGCCCTAAACACACGCACAAAGACACACCGCCGTTAGTCTGCTGTAAACTAAGTACACCAAACTCAACATTAGCAACACCGTCCGTCCATGTGTGTTGGAGAGCGGTAGTGTGGGGGTTAGTGCACTGCGCTACATCCACAGCTCTCTCCTTCATCCACAGCTCCCTCCTTCACCCACAGCTCCCTCCTTCGGGATCCACAGCTCCCTCCTNCATCCACAGCTCTCTCCTTCACCCACAGCTCCCTCCCATCCACAGCTCCTCCTTCACCCACAGCTCCTCCTTCATCCACAGCTCCCTCCTTCATCCGCAGCTCTCTCCTTCATCACAGCTCCTCCTTCATCCACAGCTCCCTCCTTCACCCACAGCTCCCTCCTTCACCCACAGCTCCCTCCTTCATCCACAGCTCCCTCCTTCATCCACAGCTCCCTCCTTCATCCACAGCTCTCTCCATCCACAGCTCCTCCTTCATCCACAGCTCCCTCCTTCACCCACAGCTCCCTCCATCCACAGTTCTCTCCTTCACCCACAGCTCCCTCCTTCATCCACAGCTCTCTCCTTCATCTACAGCTCTCTCCTTCATCCACAGCTCTCTCCTTCACCCACAGCTCCCTCCTTCATCCACAGCTCCCTCCTTCATCCACAGCTCCCTCCTTCATCCACAGCTCCCTCCTTCATCCACAGCTCCCTCCTTCATCCACAGCTCCCTCCTTCACCCACAGCTCCCTCCTTCATCCACAGCTCCTCCTCATCCACAGCTCTCTCCTTCACCCACAGCTCCCTCCTTCATCCACAGCTCTCTCCTTCATCTACAGCTCTCTCCTTCATCCACAGCTCTCTCCTTCACCCACAGCTCCCTCCTTCATCCACAGCTCTCTCCTTCATCCACAGCTCTCTCCTTCATCCACAGCTATCTCCTTCATCCACAGCTCCCTCCTTCATTCACAGCTCTCTCCTTCATCTACAGCTCCCTCCTTCATCCACAGCTCTCTCCTTCATCTACAGCTCTCTCCTTCATCCACAGCTCTCTCCTTCACCCACAGCTCCCTCCATCCACAGCTCTCTCCTTCATCCACAGCTCTCCTTCTATCCACAGCTCCCTCCTTCATCCACAGCTCTCTCCTTCAACAGCTCTCTCCTTCATCCACAGCTCTCTCCTTCATCCACAGCTCTCTCCTTCATCCACAGCTCTCTCCATCCACAGCTCTCTCCTTCATCCACAGCTCTCTCCTTCACCCACAGCTCTCTCCTTCATCCACAGCTCCCTCCGTTCATCCACAGCTCTCTCCTTCATCCACAGCTCCCTCCTTCATCCACAGCTCCCTCCTTNATCCACAGCTCTCTCCTTCATCCACAGCTCTCTCCTTCATCCACAGCTCCCTCCTTCATCCACAGCTCCCTCCTTCACCTCAGCTCTCTCCTTCATCCACAGCTCTCTTTCATCCACAGCTCCCTCCTTCACCCACAGCTCCCTCCTTCACCCACAGCTCCCTCCTTCATCCACAGCTCTCTCCTTCATCCACAGCTCCCTCCTTCATCCACAGGTCCCTCCTTCATCCACAGCTCTCTCCTTCATCCATAGCTCTCTCCTTCATCCACAGCTCCCTCCTTCATCCACAGCTCCCTCCTTCATCCACAGCTTCCTCCTTCATCCACAGCTCTCTCCTTCATCCACAGCTCTCTCCATTGAAAAATAATGATGATAAAATTATTATTTAAAAAAGTAGTAATTAAATAATAATAAAATATTTTTATAAAAATTAATGATCAAAAATATATTCTTGACAAATAATTCATGAAATAATGTTTTTTTATGAATAGCAATGAAAACATTACAATGAAATAATGCATCATAGAAAAAATATATATTAATGAAATAATGGGAAAAATGTATAAATAATGAAAAAATTATGATGAAAATAACCTTGAAAAATAACATTGAAAAATAATATCATTGAAAAATCAAGTAATGAATCAATAAACCCAAAAATTAACGCCAAACTATTACTGAAAAAAAAANCAAGAATTAAAACAGGTCCCTGCGGGGTGGACTGGTAGGAACGAATAACCAAAGAATATAAACATAATGTATTATTCTAGATTTGAAGCTTTCGTGACTGCAATGATTCATATTCTTAGGTTTTTTCGGTAAAGTCACGTAGGTAAAAACATTAAAAAGTAAAATAAAATGAAAATAAAATAAAAATCACGACGTTTCGGAGGCAACACAAGCTTCCGTCTTCAGGTGGAACCGTCACAGCCACGACAGCTGTATCAAGTTAATGAGAGATTGCAGGAGCTACCACTCCGTTTTTATAATGGTTGAAGATGGTGGTGGGGCAAGGGCCGCATACTTTTATTAATACGGTGGGCTCAACCATTATTATGCAGTCTATTCTTAGTCTTAAGCCTCACCTTACCATATTAATAAAAGATGCGGCCCTTGCCCCACCACCATCTCCAACCATTATATAAACGGAGTGGTAGCTCCTGCAATCTCTCATTTACTAGATACAGCCGTCGTGGCTGTGACGGTACCACCTGAAGACGGAAGCTTGTGTTGCCTCCGAAACGTCGTGATTTTTATTTTATTTTATTTACTTTTTAATGTTTTTTACCTACGTGACTTTACCGAAAAAACCTAAGAATATAATGTATTATTACACTTGTTTAGCCAGGAAAGCCCCACTGAGTCTAAAGGTTTTTGTAGGGTCCTGCCAAGTGTTTGCAGTAGGGGGCGATGTTGCTACACCAAATCGGGCAATACGAAGGGAGATTTTGAGGCCTAGTTCTAGGCTTTAGGCCTAGCTGTAGGCTTTAGGCCGCTGTGAGTTAATTTTTAATTTAAATGCTTTAATTATTAATGTAAAAGCTTTAAATGTAAATGTTTCTATTTAAAAACATCAGGGAATGTAACATTGTTAAACATTAACTCCCTTTCGCACACGCGGGGGTACGATACGAAGGGAGAGTTTGAGGCCTAGTTCTAGGCTTTAGGCCTAGCTGTAGGCTTTAGGCCGCCGTGAGTTAATTTTTAATTTAAATGTTTAATTATTTATGTAAAAGCTTTAAATGTAAATGTTTCTATTTAAAAACATGAGGGAATGTAACATTGTTAAACATTAACTCCCTTTCACACACGCGGGGGTACGATACGAAGGGAGAGTTTGAGGCCTAGTTCTAGGCTTTAGGCCGCTGTGAGTTAATTTTTAAGTTAAATGTTTTAATTGAAAAAACAAGTAATGAAAGAATAAACCAAAAATTGACGCCAAACTATTACTGAAAAAAAACAAGAATCAAATAACGCTCCAACATAAAAACGATAACAATTCTTGCGAAAAAAAAATGTCTACAAAATGGCCGACGTTTGGCGCAGTTACCCGGATGAAGGCCACGTGACTCTCCGTCTCCTCGAGCTGACGAACGACCCCAGCGCCTCCTGGAGGAGCCCCAGCTCCGCGCGGAGCCTGGCGGCCTCACCGTGGAGCTCCGCCTCCTTGGCGCGGAGCTCCGCGCGCGGCGTCGCCAGCGCTGAGAGGCGCTCCTCGGCAAGCAGCTCCATCAGGGAGTCGAACTTGGCCCCAGGCGAGACTCAGTCGCCACACACGACTCCTGGTGGAGGTGGTGGTGGGGTGGAGGTGGTGGTGGTGGTGAGGTGGTGGTGAGGTGGTGGTGGTGGTGGTGTTTGTGGTCCCGGGACTCCCCTAGGTCGGCTCAGCCTCAAACGAGTAAGTGGTGTGATGTGTCAACATTGCCACTGTGTGTGGAAACAGGTCTCTGCTGGGTGGGCTGGTAGGAACGACCCCGCCCCTTACCGCCCCAGCCCTGCGTAGCCCCGCCCCCTGCTGCCGTAGCCCCGCCCTCCACCTCGTAGCCCCGCCCCCTGCCGCTGTAGCCCCGCCCCCTGCCGCTGTAGCCCCGCCCCCTGCCGCTGTAGCCCCGCCCCCTGCCGCTGTAGCCCCACCCAATACACTGCTAGCGGGGGAGAGATTCCCAGGCCTGGCTCTAGGCTGGAGACCGCCGACGAGGGAGGGGGTAGGGAGATAATTTTAATGTAAAAGCTTAAAATGTAAATGTTTCTATTTAAAAACATGAGGGAATGTAACATTGTGAAACATTAACTCCCTTTCACACACGCGGGGGTACGATACGAAGGGAGAGTTTGAGGCCTAGGTCTAGGCTTTAGGCCTAGCTTTAGGCCTTAGGCCGCCGTGAGTTAATTGTTAATATAAATGTTTTAATTATTAATGTAAAAGCTTTAAATGTAAATGTTTCTATTTAAAATTAAAAGCTATCTCAGGGAATTATAAGGGAATGTTACACTTGTTTAGCCAGGAAAGCCTCACTGAGTCTAAAGGTTTTTGCAGTAGGGGGCGATGTTGCTACACGGATGGACGGACGATATAATCTATTGTAGGCTGGTTCACTTCGTTCCTACCAGTATAATCTCCATCTGTTCCATCTCACTCCCTTCTACACCGTGGGTGGACTAATCTCCATCTGTTCCATCTCGCTCCCTTCTAGCCGTGTGTGGACTAATCTCCATCTGTTCCATCTCACTCCCTTCTACACCGTGTGTGGACTAATCTCCATCTGTTCCATCTCACTCCCTTCTACTCAGTGGGTGGACTAATCTCCATCTGTTCCATCTTGCTCCCTTCTACACCGTGTGTGAACTAATCTCCATCTGTTCCATCTCACTCCCTTCTACTCAGTGGGTGGACTAATCTCCATCTGTTCCATCTCGCTCCCTTCTAGACCCCTGTGTGGACTAATCTCCATCTGTTCCATCTCACTCCCTTCTATCCCGTGTGTGGACTAATCTCCATCTGTTCCATCTCGCTCCCTCTAGACCCCTGTGTGGACTAATCTCCATCTGTTCCATCTCTNCCCNGTGTGTGGACTAATCTCCATCTGTTCCATCTCTTACCCGTGGGTGGACTAATCTCCATCTGTTCCATCTCACTCCCTCTACCCGTGTGTGGACTAATCTCCATCTGTTCCATCTCCTTCTACACCCGTGTGTGGACTAATCTCCATCTGTTCCATCTCACTCCCTCTACCCGTGTGTGGACTAATCTCCATCTGTTCCATCTCTAACCCGTGTGTGGACTAATCTCCATCTGTTCCATCTCNACCCGTGTGGACTAATCTCCATCTGTTCCATCTCACTCCCTCTACCCGTGTGTGGACTAATCTCCATCTGTTCCATCTCGTTCTACCCGTGTGTGGACTAATCTCCATCTGTTCCATCTCCCCGTGTGGACTAATCTCCATCTGTTCCATCTCTNCCCCGTGTGTGGACTAATCTCCATCTGTTCCATCTCCTCTACCCGTGTGTGGACTAATCTCCATCTGTTCCATCTCGTTCCCTTCTACACCCGTGTGTGGACTAATCTCCATCTGTTCCATCTCACTCCCTTCTACCCCGTGTGTGGACTAATCTCCATTTGTTCCATCTCCCTCCCTTCTACGCCACCCCCAAACCATATTTCCATTTTTAAAATAAAACATGCTTCAAATGGCTTTAAACTATTGTCATTGTAGTGCGTATTTAATGTGGCGCTGCACTTTGATGTTGTAGGAGTGTTGTTATAACAATTAGTGTTGTTATAGCAATTAGTGTTGTTATAGCAATTAGTGTTATAGCAATTAGTGTTGTTATAGCAATTAGTGTTGTTATAGCAATTAGTGTTGTTATAACAATTCGTGTTGTTATAACAATTAGTGTTGTTATAACAATTAGTGTTGTTATAGCAATTAGTGTTGTTATAACAATTAGTGTCGTTATAACAATTCGTGTCGTTATAACAATTCGTGTTGTTATAACAATTCGTGTTCATTTTTTTTTCATTTTTTTACCTACGCGGTGACTTTACCCAAAGAACTAAGAGTATGAATCCTTGCAGTCACGACAGCTTCAACTCTCGACTCGACGTGGTGTGTGGGTCTCGATGTGACCCTCTGCGACTCTCACATCGAGGGCGAGCGATGTGCGTTGGAGCTCGTGTAGGAACAGGTTGATGCTCCTCTGCCGGTCCCGGAGGGCGCGCTTGCAGCGGAGGAGCTGCTCCTGCAGGTGGAGGGGAGAGAGCAGAGTGGGCAACAACGACACCACCACCATCAGCACCACCACCAGCATCAGCACCATCACCAGCACCACCATCAGCACCACCACCAGCATCAGCACCATCACCAGCACCACCATCAGCACCACCACCAGCATCAGCACCATCACCAGCACCACCATCAGCACCACCACCAGCATCAGCACCATCACCAGCACCACCATCAGCATCACCACCACAATCACCACCATCGGCATCACCACCGCTTACACTACCACCTCCTCCACCACATCCTCCACCACTTCCAACATCACCACCACCCCACCACCACCCCCACCCCCACCACCACCACCCCCCCACTCCCCCCACCACCACCCCCACCCCCACTCCCCCCACCACCACCCCCCCACCCACCCACCCCACCCCCACCACCCCCCCACTCCCCCACCACCACCCCCACCCCCCCACCCCCCCACCACCACCACCCCCACACCCCCCCCACCAACCCCCCCCCCCACCCCCCCCCACNCCCCCCCNCCACCACCCCCCCACCACCCCCCCACCCCCACCACCCCCACCACCCCCACCCCCCCACCCCCCCACCACCACCCCACCACCCCCCCCCCTCCCACGTGTTGCCCCACTCACGCTCTGACGGACGCGCTCCTCCGCCACGTGACTGGCCCCGCCCCCCTCCTTCTCCCCCTCGTCGCCCCGCCCCCTCGCCCCCCGTGCCCTGGGGGCGACCAGCGGGTGGGGGCTCAGGGGGAGGGGTGGGACTCGCACCGCGGGCAGCTCGGCAGCGTGTCACGTGGCACCTGGGGGGAGGTGGGGGGGTGGGGGGAGGGGGAGGTGGGGGAGGGGGGGAGGGTGTGGTGGGGGGAGGTGGAGGGAGGGGTGGGGGGGGAGGGGGGGAGGTGGGGTGAGGTGGGGCTCCAGGTGAGACTGGCACCGCGGGCAGATACGCAGCTCCACACTCCACTCGGAGCCTGAGCAGGTGTCACATGGTTCCTGGGGGGAGGGGAGGAGGTGAGGTGGGGGTTGGTGGGGGAGGTGGGTGGAGGGGGGGTGAGGTGGGGGAGGTGGTGGAGGTGGAGGAGTTAGAGGAGGTGGAGGAGGTGAAGGGAGTAGAGGAGGTGGAGGTGGAGGAGGTGGAGGAGGAGAAGAAAAGTACAGGACCGTGCGGTCCTCTGTAATAAGAAAAGCTCATTATCCATCTTGTAGGAGGCACCAGCGTCAATCTACCAAGGGTGGACTTGTGGCTCCACCTCAGAGCTCCACATCCTCCCTGACCTGTCCCAGTGTGCCGCAGAGAATTCTCGGCTCGGAATGGCCTGTTCAGCCATCTTCGCGCGCGTCAAAACCCAACAAAATGGCAAATCTTCTTGGTTCTTTCGGTAAAGTCATCACGTAGAAGGGAAATAATAAAATAATAAAAAATAAAATATGATAAAATTTCGATGTAAAGCTTTCGTGACTGCAGGGATTCATCTTCTTGGTTCTTGCGGTGAAGTCATCACGTAGAAGGGAAATAATAAAATAATAAAAATAAAACATAATAACATTTAAATTCTCACGACGTTTCGGCCACAACGCAAGCAGCCGTCCTCAGGTGAAGAACAGGTCTGTCGGAAAGACAGCGTCTGAATAGACAATAAAAGAAATTTATTCAGACGCTGTCTTTCCGACAGACCTGTTCTTCACCTGAGGACGGCTGCTTGCGTTGTGGCCGAAACGTCGTGAGAATTTAAATTTAAAATGTTTTATTTTTATTATTTTATTATTTCCCTTCTACGTGACTTCACCGCAAGAACCAAGAAGATGAATCCCTGCAGTCACGAAAGCTTTAAATCGAAATCAAATGCAAATTGCCATGGTCATCATCACTTGATGGACAACAAGAGAGAAAGAGAGACCACCTCGCTTAGCTTCACCCGCACTATGAATAGTCTATACGCCTCATCATGAAGACTGATGTTTATAAGGTTAGCGTTTTGTCGTATTATCCGGCTGTATGCAAATGAAAANCACTTATTAATTGACTCTGAAAGTTTCCATTTGTGTGTTTTAATCTATTTTTTAAAATCTTTTATATTAAGTTCACTTGCTTGCTTGCGCGCTTACGACCGTGCAAATCTTTCGGTCGTTTTTTAACCCACTTCCCGTGATCCAATCGAGCTGACATTTTGCACACAGACTCGTTGTGCGTGACAATTGATTTTCGTGAAAAAAAATTTCCAAAATTTTCCACTTTTTAGGAAAATTTTATTTTCATATTTAATTTTAAATACCAATGTGATAAAAAAAATGAAACTCTTACTCAAGAAAAACAGAAATGAATAATAAAATAAAACCGATGCCACGCATATAGAGGCTTTATAGTGAAAAACTTTGTTTTTACGGGTTAATTTTTTTCCCATTTAAGGCCCCTTTTGACAACATACGCCAGACAAACCCCGACGCCTACCTCCGTGGCATCTCCACCACCACCGCAGCCAGATGTCATCGCCGCCGCCGCCTGCCTCGCCACTCTCATCTCGCTCAGCCGGGCGGCCAAATCGGCGATCACAACATTTCTGCTCAGCTCCGGCTTGGGCGAGAAACTCCGCCGACAATCGGGGCACACACAGCACGAGTTCACATCCACCGACTCATCCACCGACTCATCCGATGTGGTCCACGTCCTCTGGACGCAATCTCTGCAGTAGGTGTGTCCGCACGGCAGGGTCACCGGCTCGCGGAAGAGGTCAAGGCACACGGAGCAAGTGAGACCCTGTTCCTCCTCCTGGTGGTGGTGGTGGTGGGCGAAGCTTGTGGTGGAAGCCATGGGCAGGAGCTGGGGAGGGAGGGATTACAACCATCATTCACTGCTGGATGGTGGTGGTGGTGATGGTGGTGGTGGTGATGGTGATGATGGTGATGATGGTGATGATGGTGATGGTGGTGATGGTGTGATGGTGGTGGTGGTGATGGTGGTGGTGGTGGGCGAAGCTTGTGGTGGAAGCCATGGGCAGGAGCTGGGGAGGGAGGGATTACAACCATCATTCACTGCTGGATGGTGGTGGTGGTGATGGTGGTGGTGGTGATGGTGATGATGGTGATGATGGTGGTGGTGATGATGATGGTGATGGTGGTGATGGTGGTGATGGTGGTGGTGGTGATGGTGGTGGTGGTGGGCGAAGCTTGTGGTGGAAGCCATGGGCAGGAGCTGGGGAGGGAGGGATTACAACCATCATTCACTGCTGGATGGTGGTGGTGATGGTGGTGATGGTGGTGATGGTGGTGGTGATNGTGATGGTGATGGTGGTGTGGTGGGCGAAGCTTGTGGTGGAAGCCATGGGCAGGAGCTGGGGAGGGAGGGATTACAACCATCATTCACTGCTGGATGGTGGTGGTGGTGGTGGTGGTGATGAGTGGTGATGGTGATGATGGTGGTGGTGGTGATGATGATGGTGATGGTGGTGGTGATGGTGGTGGTGGTGGTGGTGGTGGTGTATGGTGGTGGTGATGGTGATGGTGGTGATGGTGTGGTGGAGAAGCTTGCGGTAGAAGCCATGGGCAGGAGCTGGGGAGGGGATTACAACCCTCATTCTGTTGGATGGTGGAGGGTGATTTGATGGTGGTGGTGGTAGTGATGGTGGTGATGGTGGTAATGATGGTGGTGATGATGGTGGGGAAGCTTTCGGTGATGGGCAGGAGCTGGGAGGGAGGTTACAACTCATTCTGCTGNATGGTGGTGGTGGTGGTGGTGATGGTGGTGATGATGGTGGTGGTGGTGGTGATGATGGTGGTGGTGGTNATNGTGGTGGTGGTGGTGATGATGGTGGTGATGATGGTGGTGATGATGGGGTGGTGATGATGGTGGTGATGATATGTGGTGGTGATGGTGGTGATGGTGGTGATGATGAGTGGTGATGGTGGTNATGAGGTGGTGGTGTGATGGTGGTGGTGGTGATGGTGGTGATGGTGGTGATGATGGTGGTGGTGGTGATGGTGGTGATGGTGAGTGATGGTGGTGGTGATGGTGGTGATGGTGGTGATGATAGTGGTGATGGTGGTGATGGTGGTGATGATGGTGGTGAGGTGGTGATGGTGATGGTGGTGATGATGGTGATGATGTGGTGATGATGATGGTGGTGATGGTGGTGATGGTGGTGGTGATGGTGGTGATGGTGGTGATGATGGTGTGTGGTGGTGATGGTGGTGATGATGGTGGTGGTGGTGGTGGTGATGATGGTGGTGGTGGTGTGATGGTGATGGTGGTGGTGGTGATGATGGTGGTGATGATGGTGGTGATGATGGTGGTGGTGATGATGATGGTGGTGATGATAGTGGTGGTGATGGTGATGGTGGTGATGATGGTGGTGATGGTGGTATGATGGTGGTGGTGTGATGGTGGTGGTGGTGATGGTGATGGTGGTGATGATGGTGGTGGTGGTGATGGTGATGGTGGTAGTGATGGTGGTGATGGTGGTGGTGATGGTGGTGATGGTGGTGATGATGGTGATGGTGGTGATGGTGGTGGTGATGGTGATGATGGTGGTGGGTGATGGTGGTGATGATGGTGATGGTGATGATGATGGTGATGGTGGTGANGGTGGTGATGGTNATNGTGGTGGTGATGGTGGTGCTGATGGTGATGATGCCTCCGTGGTGATGATGGTGATGTGATGGTGGTGATGGTGGTGATGGTGGTGGTNATGATGGTGGTGGTGACGGTGATGGTGATGATGATGGTGGCGATGATGGTGGTGATGGTGGTTATGGTAGTGACGATGATGGTGATTGTGTTAGTGGTGATGATGGTGGTGATGGTGGTGGTGGTGGTGATGATGGTGGTGATGGTGGTGATGGTGGTGATGGTGGTGGTGATGGTGGTGATGGTAGTGATGGCGTGATGGTGGTGGTGGTGATGGTGGTGATGGTGATGGTGATGATGGTGTGATGGTGGTGATGGTGGTGGTGGTGATGGTGGTGGTGGTGATGGTGGTGATGGTGGTGATGGTGGTGGTGATGGTGGTGATGATGGTGGTGGTGGTGTNATGGTGGTGATGGTGGTGATGGTGATGGTGGTGATGATGGTGGTGATGGTGGTGGTGGTGGTGGTGATGATGGTGGTGGTNATGATGGTGGTGGTGGTGGTGGTGGTGATGGTGTGATGGTGATGGTGAGTGGTGGTGGAGGTGATGATGAGTGATGCGTGGTGATNGTGATGGTGGTGGTGGTATGGTGGTGGTGGTGATGGTGGTGATGGTAGTGATGGCGGTGATGGTGGTGGTGATGATGGTGGTGGTGGTGAGGTGGTGGTGGTNATGGTGATGATGAGTGGTGGTGGTGGCGATGGTGGTGATGCTAATGGTGGTGATGTGGTGATGATGGTGGTGATGGTTGATGGTGATGGTGGGGTGAGGTATGTGAGTGGTGGTGGTGATGGTGGTGGTGATGGTGGTGGTGATGATGGTAGTGGTGGTGGTGATGGTGGTGGTGTGGTGCTGCGTGGTGGTGGTGGTGGTGATGATGGTGTGATGGTGGTGATGGTGATGATGGTGATGATGGTGATGATGGTGAGTGATGGTGGTGATGGTGATGATGTGGTAGTGGTGGTGATGGTGTTGGTGGTGATGATGGTGATGATGGTGATGATGGTGGTGGTGATGATGGTGATGGTGGTGATGATGGTGATGATGGTGGTGATGGTGGTGGTGATGATGGTGGTGATGATGGTGATGGTGATGATGGGGGTGGTGATGATGGTGGTGGTGATGGTGGTGATGGTGGTGATGGTGGTGATGATGATGGTGATGGTGGTGGTGGTGGTGGTGATGGTGGTGATGGTGGTGGTGGTGAGATGGTGGTGATGGTGGTGGTGATGGTGACGGTGGTGGTGATGGTGGTGATGGTGGTGATGGTGGTGATGGTGGTGATGATGGTGAGGTGGTGGTGGTGATGGTGGGTNGTGGTGGTGGTGGTGATGGTGGTGGTGGTGGTGATGATGGATGGTGATGATGATGAGTGGTGATGGTGGTGATGGTGGTGATGGTGGTGGTGGTGGTGGTNATGGTGGTGGTGATGNTGGTGTGATGGTGGTGATGGTAGTGATGGTGATGGTGGTGATGATGGTGGTGGTGGTGGTGATGGTGGTAATGGTGATGATGATGAGGTGGTGGTGGTGGTGATGGTGGTGATGGTGATGATGTGTTAATGATGGTGGTGGTGATGGTGGTGATGGAGTGATGATGATGATGATGATGTGTTGTGGTTGATTATGGTGGCGATGATGGTGATGATGATGATGATGTGTTAGGGTGATGATGATGGTGATGATTACGACGGTGGACCCGCTCCAGAAAACCCNTCATGACAATGCTGCGCAGAGCGGCCAGCAACAATCAGCACTATCTGTGGATGTGCTACTTCACATCAGGGCTACACACACACACACACAGCTATACACNGACAGNATCCACGACGTCCNATGAAGGAAGCGTTGCTTCACATTCTAGAGCACATTTTTATTGAGGGCGTTTAACGTCATCCTAGGAGGGNTGAGGGGGGTGAGGGGGGGGGTCGCTTGGTGACCAANTGAGCTCTCAGAAGCTTCGTGAGAAGAGGCTTGGTCACTGACTCCAGAGAGAGAGACACAGAGAGAGACATGAGATGACACAGAGAGAGAGAGACACAGAGAGAAAGAAACGAGACAGAGATACACACACAGAGAGAGAGATCACAGAGAGAGAGAGGGCAAAGATCCCAGCCTGTACAAACTGTAGGGCAAGTGCTGTTAGCGAGCACCTATGAAGTGGCGCGGCACACGAGGGGTGGGTGGCGACCACGCCCGACCGCCTGAGCCAGNACCAAGAGCGCGCCTTTGAGTGCGACCTAGGGNAGGCCCGACCGGTTCGATAATCGTCACTGGTNTTGGCCGTGAGCGGGAATCGAACCCGTNTCGCTGGGTTTCATGCGCAGTGCGCTAACCACTACACCAGCTCCCNACACACACANACAGACACACACACAGACCCACACACAGAGACNCACAGAGAGACACACAGAGACCACACACAGAGACACAGAGAGAGAGATCACACACAGACACACGGAGACACACACACAGAGACACACACACAGAGAGACACACACAGAGAGACCACACACAGACACACACACAGACACACACACAGACACACACAGAGACACACACAGACACACACNCAGACACACACACAGACACACAGAGAGCACACACACACAGACACACAGACACACACACAGAGACACACACAGAGAGACACACACACAGNCACAGACAGAGGNAGAGAGAGACCCACACACAGAGACACACACACAGAGAGACACACAGAGACACACACAGAGCACACAGAGACACACAACAGAGACAGNCACACAGAGACAGGACACACACACAGACACACAGACACACACACACAGACNCACACACACACCAGAACACACACNCACACACACNGAGCAACNCACAGACACNCACAGAGACACACACACAGANNCACACACACACNNCACACAGACACNCACNCACCCACANACAGACACACACAGACGACACAGAGACAACACACAGAGACACCACACACACACACNGANCACACACACACAGAACACACACACACAGACACACACACAGACAACACAGAGNCACACACACACACACACNNACACACACANNGACACACACACACACACATANACACNGNCATCACACAGACACACACACACAACNCNCACACAGAAGACACACACAAGAACACACAACNCCAGACATACACACAGATCANACAACACACAGACACACAACACAGTCACACACACAGNCACAACAAGAGACACAAACACAAACACACACACACANACACACACAGACACACACACACACACACACAGAGACACAGACACACACAGACACACACACNGACACACAAGNCAACACACAGACACACAGAGACAGGCACACAGACNCACACACAGACACCACACACACAGACACACATAGNCACCACACNCACACACACAGCACACACGCACAGNCACACACAAACCTATACACACAGAGACACACACACNCACACACACAACAACACAGNCACACACAGACACACACACACACAGTACACACACAGNCACACACACNGACACACACACAGTGCACACACACACACACAGAGAGACACAAACACACACACACAGAGAGACACACACACACAGAGNCTGACACACACACACAGNCACACACAGACATAGNCACACAAGACACACACAGNCAAACACACACACACAGTCCACACACACACACACACACACACACNGACACACACACAGACACACACAGAGNCACACACAGAGACACAGACAGAACACACACNACACACNGNCACACACACCACACACAGAATCAGTCACACAGTCNGACATCACACACACACNGACACACACAGNGNCACACAGATGACAGACACAGACAGACACAGAGACAGAGATCAACACACAGNCCAGATCACACACACACACACACAGACACACACAGAGACAACACACNCAGACACACACACACCACACAGACACCACACACAGACACCACACNCAGAGGTCACACACACACACACACAGAGATCACACACAGAGGTCACACACACAGACACACACAGACACACACACAGAGACACACACACAGAGACACACACAGAGGAAGAGAGAGGATGGGGCGCTCAGTGTAATGANTCCGAGGCCGGTCCGTCTCTCGAGTCACGCCCCACTCCNTGACCCCAGGTGATGGCCACAGAGGTCGGCAGAGGTCACGCAGGGGTCGGCAGAGGTCAGACATCAAAGGTCATGCAGAGGCACGCGGTTACCAGAGGGGCAGACGCAGAGGTCCAGAGGCACCAGGCGCCGGGTTGGCAGAGGTTGACACAGATCACGCAGAGGCACCAGGCGCAGAGGTCCCAGAGGTCACCTGGCAGAGGTCACCAGAGGTCGGCAGAGGTCACCAGAGGTCACACAGAGGTCGATAGGCACCAGAGGTCGACAGANGTCACCAGAGGTNGGCAGAGGTCACACAGAGACTTAAGACTCATAGAGACACAGAGACATAGAGACCCGCCTATAGATATGTAGTGACATAAGAAGGNAGGGGCCTGGGGTTGGGTTCCCAGGCGGGTCAGACACTTAAGCCTCTTGGCACCAGGCGCTGGGTTCCCAGGCGGGTCAGACACTTAAGCCTTGGCACCAGGCATGGGTTCCCAGGCGGGTCAAACGCTTAAGCCCCTTGGCACCAGGCGCTGGGTTCCCAGGCGGGTCAGACGCTTAAGCCTCTTGGCGCCGGGCGTTGGGTTCCCAGGCGGGTCAGACGCTTAAGCCCTTGGCACCAGGCGCTGGGTTCCCAGGCGGGTCAGACACTTAAGCCCCTTGGCACCAGGCACTGGGTTCCCAGGCGGGTCAGACACTTAAGCCCTTGGCACCAGGCGTTGGGTTCCCAGGCGGGTCAGACACTTAAGCCCCTTGGCACCAGGCACTGGGTTCCCAGGCGGGTCAGACACTTAAGCCCTTGGCGCCAGGCGTGGGTTCCCAGTGGGTCAGACGCTTAAGCCCTTGGCACCAGGCGCTGAGTTCCCAGACGCTTAAGCCCTTGGCGCCAGGCGTTGGGTTCCCAGGCGGGTCAGACGCTTAAGCCCTTGGCGCCAGGCGCTGGGTTCCCAGGCGGGTCAGACGCTTAAGCCCTTGGCGCCAGGCGTTGGGTTCCCAGGCGGGTCAGACGCTTAAGCCCCGTTGGCGCCGGGTGCTGAGTTCCCGGGCGGCCCAGGCGCTTAAGCCCCTTGGCGCCACCAACAGGGGGGCTGTGTGTGCTCTGTGGGATNTCTGGGACACACGGCCCACCCTCGTTGGGGCGAGGCATAAAGGGAGCCCCTGGACGATCAGGGCCAGTTGTAGCTCAAGACCCAAGACCCAAGACCAGCCATCGAGGACCCTGGGATGCTGTGAGGGCCAGGGTGGGACTCTGGAACCCCGGCTCTACGTCCTTGTGAGGGCGAGTTCCAGAGCGTAGCCAGAGTNGTGTATCTAGGCTGTGTACCTAGGCTGTGTACCTAGGCTGTGTACCTAGGCTGTGTACTAGGCTGTGTACCTAAGCTGTGTACTAGGCTGTGTACATAGGCTGTGTACTAGGCTGTGTATCTAGGCTGTGTACCTAGGCTGTGTCCTAGGCTGTGTATCTAGGCTGTGTATCTAGGCTGTGTATCTAGGCTGTGTACCTAGGCGGTGTACTAGGCTGTGTACCTAGGCTGTGTACCTAGGCTGTGTACCTAGGCTGTGTCGCTAGGCTGTGTACCTAGGCTGTGTACCTAGGCTGTGTACCTAGCTGTGTACCTAGGCTGTGTCGCTAGGCTGTGTACCTAGGCTGTGTCGCTAGGCTGTGTACCTAGGATGTGTCGCTAGGCTGTGTATCTAGGCTGTGTACCTAGGCGGTAACAGAGTATCTGGACTGTTGGAGAGTTGGAGAGTTGGAGTGTTGGAGTGCTGTTGGATTGTAATAAATAAGTTACCCGTTACAGATACACAGAGACTCATAGAGACACATCAAAATTCATAGAGACCCACTTATAGAGATACACAGAGACTCAGAGATACATCGAGATTCATAGAGACCCATCTATAGAGATACGCGGAGATTAAGAGATGCAAATAGACCTCTAGAGACGCACAGAGATACACACACATAGACACCTACCGATGGAGACATAGCGACACTAAACTCGTTTTTATTTTCATTCAAAGCTTTCGTGACTACAGGAATCCACGCACTTTCATTCTTTCGGTTAAAGTCCACGTAGCATAGAAAGTTAAATAGATTGCGACGTTTCGATCGCAACACAAGCACCAGTGTCACGTTCTGCAGATGTAGATGCCACTGGTGCTTCACGTTCAACAGATGTAGATGCCACTGGTTCTTCACGTTCTGCAGATGTAGATGCCACTGGTGCTTCATGTTCTACAGATGTAGATGCCACTGGTTCTTCATGTTCTGCAGATGCAGATGCCACTGGTTCTTCACGTTCTGCAGATGTAGATGCCACTGGTTCTTCACGTTCTGTAGATGTAGATGCCACTGGTTCTTCACGTTCTACAGATGTAGATGCCACTGGTTCTTCATGCTCTGAAGATATAGATGCCATTGGTTCTTCACTTTCTACAGATGTAGATGCCACTGGTTCTTCACTTTCTACAGATGTAGATGCCACTGGTTCTTCACGTTCTACAGATGTAGATGCCACTGGTTCTTCACGTTCTACAGATGTAGATGCCACTGGTTCTTCACTTCTGCAGATGTAGATGCCACTGGTTCTTCACGTTCTGCAATGTAGATGCCACTGGTTCTTCATTCTCTGAAGATGTAGATGCCACTGGTTCTTCACGTTCTACAGATATAGATGCCACTGGTTCTTCACGTTCTACAGATGTAGATTCCACTGGTTCTTCACTTTCTACAAATGTAGATGCCACTGGTTCTTCACCTCTACGGATATAGATGCCACTGGTTCTTCACGTTCTACAGATATAGATGCCACTGGTTCTTCACGTTCTACAGATGTAGATTCCACTGGTTCTTCACTTTCTACAATGTAGATGCCACTGGTTCTTCACGCTCTGTAGATGCCACTGGTTCTTCACTTTCTGTAGATGCCACTGGTTCTTCACTTTCTACAGATGTCGATGCCACTGGTTCTTCACGTTCTGTAGATGCCACTGATTCTTCATGTTCTACAGATGTAGATGCCACTGGTTCTTCACGTTTTCAGATGTAGATGCCACTGGTTCTCCATGTTCTACAGATGTAAATGCCACTGGTTCTTCACGTTCTGTAGATGTAGATGCCACTGGTTCTTCACGTTCTGCAGATGTAGATGCCACTGGTTCTTCACGTTCTGCAGATGTAGATGCCACTGGTTCTTCACGTTCTACAGATGTAGATGTCACTGGTTCTACACTTTCTACAGATGTAGATGCCACTGGTTCTCCATGTTCTGTAAATGTCACTGGTTCTTCACGTTCTGTAGATGTAGATGCCACTGGTTCTTCACGTTCTGCAGATGTAGATGCCACTGTTTTTTCACGTTCTACAAATGTAGATGCCACTGGTTCTTCACGTTCTGCAGATGTAGATGCCACTGGTTCTTCACGTTCTGTAGATTCAACTGGTTCTTCATGTTCTACAGATGTAGATGCCACTGGTTCTTCACTTTCTGTAGATGTAGATGCCACTGGTTCTTCACGTTCTACAGATGTAGATGCCACTGGTTCTTCATGTTCTACAGATGTAGATGCCACTGGTTCTTCACTTTCTGTAGATGCCACTGGTTCTTCACTTTCTACAGATGTAGATGCCACTGGTTCTTTACGTTCTGTAGATGCCACTGGTTCTTCACGTTCTACTGACATAGATAATTTTGTTCGTATTCTAAATATGTAAGTGCGAGTCCCTGTGTATGTTCTGCAACTGTTCATGCAACTGTTCCATGCAACTGTTCCCTGCAACGGTGCATTAGTTGGGGGAGATGTGGATGAGTCTTAATATCCGNTTGTGGAGAGTCACGCAAAGTCGAGGCCAGAAGACACAAATACCACTCTTTATTTAGTTCGCACGCAACAACCCATACAACAACCCATACACAACAACAACCAACACAACAACCATACACAACAACTACAACAACCACACAACAACCCATACAACACCAACAACCCATAGACCAGGCTTTGCTCTGCTGCTGCTACTGCTACTTTGCTGCTGCTGTTCTGATGCTACTATTGCTGCTCTTTCTCTGCTGTAGCTACTATTGTTGCTGCTGTTGCCCATGCTGCTGTTGTTGTGCTGCTACTGCACTTTGACCTGCTGCTGTTGCTGCTACTGCTAGTATTGCTGCTGCTGTTGCTCTGCTGTTGTTCTCGTTGTGCTGCTGTTGTTGCTGCTGTTGCTACACTTTCTGCTGCTGTTGCTGCTACTGCTACTATTGTTGCTGCTGTTGTTGCTGCTGCTGTTGTTGTTGCTGCTGTTGTTGCTGCTGCTGTTGTTGTTGCTGTTGTTGTTGTTGCTGCTGTTGCTGCTGTTGCTGTCTGTTGCTGCTGCTGTTGTTGCTGCTGCTGTTGTTGCTGCTGTTGTTGCTGCTGTTCTGCTGCTGTTGCTGCTGCTGTTGTTGCTGCTGTTGCTGCTGCTGCTGTTGCTACTGCACTTTCTGCTGCTGTTGCTGCTGCTGTTGCCGCACTGCTGCTGCTGTTGTTGCTGCTGTTGCTACTGTTTCTACCGTCGCTGCTGTTGCTGCTTTGCTGCTACTGCTGTTGCTGCTACTGCTGCTGCTGCTACTGCTGCTGCTACTGCTGCTGCTCGTTCTGCTGCTGTTGCTGCTGCTGCTGCTCTGCTGTTGCTGCTACTGCTGCTGCTGTTGTACTGCTGCTGCTGCTACTGCTGCTGCTGTTGCTGCTGCGTTGCTGCTACTGCTGCTGCACTACTACTGCTGCACTGCTGTAGCTGCTGTTGCTGCTGTTGCTGCTGCTGCTGTTCTGCTACTGCTGCTACTACTGCTCTACTGCTGTAGCTGCTGCTGCTGCTTTGCTGTCTGCTGCTNGCTGCTACTGCTGCTTCACTTGCTACTGCTGCTTACTGCTGCTGCTGCTGTTGCTGCTGCTGCTT
>WFAB01002516.1:0-35631 GCA_018977245.1 Lethenteron camtschaticum | reverse complement strand
ATAATCTTACGATGAAGAGTGTATCCATGTTATATGCATGCTTACAAATGGTTGATATATCATGGTTATATTTTTGGAATTTCTTTTATTATTGAAATATTTTATATTCTCTTTAAACGTGATGGATTGTGGTATGTTGATGTTCAATATTCTTTTTTTTTTTTGGATCCATTGCATGTGTGGCTCATTGCTGGTGCCACCTTATGGGCACATGTGCGTCTCTGTACTCGATCCCCGTGTCTCTGCATGCTTACGTTGTCTCCCTGTACATGTTTGCCTGTGGCTATGTACATGTCTCTCCATATGCACTGTGACTTTCGTACATGTGTCCAAATTTTTACATGTGACTTGCTTGTGTCTTTGTGTGTATATGTCTCTGCATGTTTGTCATTTCTCTATTCTTTTCGTGTGCCTCCTGCCCGTGTCTCTGTCTCTATTTCTCTGTACAACTACATACTGCGTGTCAGTATGTCTCTACCTGTCCTCATCTGCACGCTGCACGTGTCTGTGATGAGGGGCTGCCCACCTATGCATACACGTGCCTGTGCCACTGTGCCCATCTGTCCGTGAGCAGCTACGGGCGCACTCGCAGGCCATCGACAGCCTGCAGGCGGAGTTGGAGGCAGCGCGGCGGGGTGAGCGGGAGGCCGAGGAGCGTTCCGTGCACGACGCCAACGCCGCGTCATCGGAGCTGGCAGAGTTCACGCTTAGGACTGAGCGGCTTCAGGAGCAGCTGAGACAGGAGCACGAGGAGACTCTGAATCTGGCACGCATGGAGCTGGCCGAATATCGTGCATCGCACACGCACGCCGACTCAGAGTACGACGCTCACGTCGTGCACATCGCGGTCCTGCAGAAGGTGAGGCCTCCACTCTCGCAGCCACCCCTACCCCCCCCTACCCACACTCTAGTCCTTGTCATTCGGGGCCATTGATTGGTGTCCTGGAAAATACTTATAAGCCACATAATCCCTTGGAGCTCTTTTCATAATTGGCCAAGGTTCATCCATTGCTGGATGAAGCCTCCCTTAAGCCACCACCACAACCTCTCCCGATCTTGGCAATGATAACAATTATCCCGCATCACTCAGGTCAGTAGTGGATCCAACGCAATAAGGACCATCAGGTCCTACAGGTGGCCGGGATTGGACACCAGCCGACAGTAGAAAGCCAGAGCGTGAGCTCTTGGCCGAAGACATCTAGACCTGGACCAGCCTCCAGCCTTATCAGGCTAGCTCAGTGTACAGTGTTGGGAGAGATCCCCTAGGTCAGCCAGGACGTGGATAGCAGGAGATTAGCCTGCAAGGTCCGGAGCTGTGTCTACTCAGGGTAATGGTGAGGGACCATATACCCTTTGTGGATAGGGACTGTGTATTAAGATAAACAGTGTGTGCATAAGAAGTTTACAAGTCCGTCCTTTACAACACTACACAATGATAACAATCACCTAGTACTGTAATTTAGATACTGCCCATTCTCCTCCCGCAGGAGCTGAAGGAGCGTGACGAGCTGCTGCAGCGCTCTGAGGCCGACCTGGTGGTGGCACAGGAAGTGGCACAAGAGCGTGGCACTGAAGCCGAGCGGCTGGGCGCCGAGGCCGCGGAGCTGAGTGCGACCGTGCGTGACCTCTATGCCAACCAAGAGGCGCAGCAAACTGAGGTGGACACCCTGCGGCATGAAGCGCTGGAGTTGCAGCAACGGCTGCAGGAGACCAACACTTGCTTCGAGGAGACGGTGGGTAGGGGCCTGTGCTCCCAATCTTTCTAAATCCACGGACCCATTGAACACTAATTTTGTAGACCACTATGCAACAATAACTTATTTTACGAGTTTAAACGAGTCTAAGTCTTAGAACATTTGACATGTGGACCACTTCCGTTAACATGGTAGGACTGCACTGGGTTTACTAAATGCTCTCTAGCTAAGTCCTTCCTGTGCTGTATTATTATTTTGGACCCCGTTTGAATGCAAGCTGGTGAATAGGTCTGAGGGACCTAATCCCTCTTAGCACTGACTAGTTTCTGATACTACTCCCGCTGCTGTTACTCTTCCTCCTGATGCTTGCTGCTCTTTCTCCACCTGCTGCCGCTGGTGGCTATACTGTCTTCATCGCCGTGGTTTTGTGTCCCTTTCGACAGCCAATTCTCTGGAGCAACAGCATGAGCGTGCGGAGCTGTCTCAGGCAGAACTGGTGGCGATGCAGGCGCGGCTAGGCGAGCACAAGGTGGAGTGCGAGCGGATGCTGCAGAATGAGAAGTGCCGTGCCCAGGAAGAGCTCGACAACACCAGGTGCGTAGCGCAGGCACCGTGGCGGCGACGGTGAGATGAGGGGCATGGGGGGCGTGATTAGGAGGTGCTCGGCGGGTGTGATGGAATGGCAGTCCGTAGGACACATACGTGCAAGTCCAAGGTGTTCAGATCACGCGTGTGCGAGCGTGTGCTTCCGAAAAGCAGAACACAGGGTGACTGAGGTTGAGCGATGGACATACGGGAAAGTAGAAAATCAAGGAACAATTTGTAATACAATTCACGTTTGAAAAAAGTTCCCAGGCTGCTCTGATTGTAGCGCCAGTCACACCATGGCCATGCAATTGCTTTTACTGAGATTTGGTGATCTGCACATATGCACCGCGGCCTTCAGCTTACCGCTTCTGAATTCCCATTCTCTTCCTCTTCACTCCCCTTGCCCGCTCTTTCCTCTACTTCCTCTACCCATTCGTGATCCCGAAGTACCCGATGTCGCGGTCTCTCATTCTTTAACCCTTGTATGCCCCTGCCATCTAAATTATTAAATTGTCACTTTTTTTACTATGTCAAACGCTTTGAGTGAATTCACTTATAAATATACAATTAGATCAGATATAGGACAGTGCAGTGTGAGATCTTCCACGGTTCGGTGTTGGATTCTCAGTGCGAGTGAGCGAGCGAGTTAGCGAGCGTGGGAGTGCCCGTGCTTGACGCCGTGCTGCCTCCTTGTGGTGTTGTACAGGGGCAAGATGGAGTTCATCAAGGCCGAGCTGGGAGTCTCCAGGGCAGAGGAGGCCGGACGGCACAGGAAGTGGTGCGGCTGCAGTACACAGTTCATCACGCGGATGCTGAGATGAATTTCATGCGTGGCCAGATCGACGGGCTGCAGCACCAGGTAACCAGAGGCTTAAGCTGCAGCCCCACACCTCTATTTGTGTGCACGTGGGGTCTGTCCCATCCGCTGAGCAGTGCACCATCGCAGGTTAGAGAATGGTCCGCAGAAGCATATATCACAGTACTACTTCTGAGAAATCTTTAAGTGCCCTCTGGAACACACAATGGAAGGAAGTACTTTGAGACCTGCCCTGCTATGGAGAGTAATGAGTAATTTTCACCACAAAACAGTCAGATCTTTGGTTTTCAGTGTTGGAATTTAGCTCGATTTATGCAAAGCCAACATTGTTTTCCTGGGCTTTTCTGCGCAGTCATTGATGACCAGGCTGAGATGATTAACTTAATGCACATGTGTACCTGGCTTAATCACAGGTGGCTGAAACCTGAAGGGGTTATAAAGTAACGTAGATGCAGCCAGGAAGGCAATCAGCCATTATTATTTTTTTAATGTAGTATGATAATGCATTTCTATATGGCAAAATGTATAATTGTGACCACAGGATCGGTTCCCCCATCATGCCTTTTAATTTTGCCTGCAGATAGGTGAATGTTGGATGAGGTAATTACAATTGACTAAACAAGACAAGCCCTGACTAGGCCTGTAACTAGTTTACCCCCTCTCGCACGGGCACGCGTGACGAAGCCGTGATTGGCACTGAAGAGGGGCGCCATGGTGGCGAGATGTTAGATGTTAACTACCTCGCCTGACACCTGTATATTTGGAGTTTGCATGTTCTCCCCGTGGTCGTGTGGATTTTCTTTGGGTCCTCCGGTTTTTCCCTCCACATTCAGAAACGTGTTTAGATTATTTGGCTGCAAAAGATTTCCACATGATTAGCCACTTCTTTGAACTTTCATTTGTGACAGGTCGCTTCTGAAATAGAGTTATATAGCTCGTGGTAAAATAAGGATAATGAAAGTTTTAGTTTGAAGACATCTGTGGTAGCGTTCACAAGAGGGGAGGCCCTTGTCGGTTGTCGTGCCTGAATCGCCAAATATAAAATGTGCCAATGACAATTTGGCCGGGGATACATTTGTCCCCCCCCCCCCCNGCGATTATTAAATCGGTGCCTTGATCAAAACAATGTGATCATGGAACATGAAAGGAGTAACCGAGACCAGAATGGTCATTGTGTGTCAAAATAATAGTACACAATGCAGCAATTAAGTTTATCGTGAACAAAGTAATGCACAAACAATGCAATACAGGGAGTTAAGTACTAAAACAGACCACACGATGTAACAGATTACAACGGGAGAACATACGGCATTTGAAACCATGGAAGTTATATACAAACAGGTAGAAAGAAAACTAAATATTTGTGATATATATAAAAAGTAATTTAGTGTGATTCGTCTTCTGCACTCTGAACCAAGCCGTTGGAGTTTGATTTCCAGCCATGGGTAGCATCGATGGCCAGTGATATCTGAACCAGTTTGGGTGTACCACTTTGCTGACCAGTGTGATGAAGTATGATCAATCAATTCCTATGACCGGTATGGCTCAGGGAAACCTTCATCCAGCAGTATCAGAAAAAGTACAATCATTCAAAGGTGGACGAATCATGGCTGCTCATGATGACGATGCAATGATGACGATGGTAAAATGATCGTTGTCTGTATAAGGCTCAGAAAGACGAGGAGTATTCATGCAGCTGAGGGAGGAGCTCAAGGCGCTCTCCACACATTCACTTTCATACACACACACACAAAGCCTACTCCAGCATGAGTCAAAATAGCTCCGCGGTTAAATTTTCAAGTGTGAGCTCGCGTTTAAAGTCAATGTTAAAAAAGATATATATATTTTATGGAAGCAGGTTCTTAAATGTGGATGTTCTAAGTCCGGTATTCGTAAGCTGAGGACTGCCTACATCACTTATTTTTCACACTGATGTATAGATGCGCGCTAGGTTACTGAACATCCTTAGGGACTGTACCACATTACGATCCATCATCCCACCTCTAGTAGAAGTACCTACTACTACTAGACCATCTCCCTGTGGCTACGTGCATCTCGATCCCATCCTTAATTTTACCTTTTAATGCACCTATTGGGTTAATTGATTATATATATGGGCTTTATAGGTGTTATTTTGGGTTGTATGGATGGTGGTCGCCATCGAAGCACTATCAAGTTCAACCGTGCTTTTCTTCTAAGGTATTCTGGTCATTTGGTCATGTATATGGACATATGTGATTTCATAGCTGTTCAATTCCTATATTTAAAAGATACTGGTTCTGTATGTCTTTGTTATATCTGAATGTTCTATCGTAACTGCACGCAGTCATTAAAACGCTTTGCGTATCCTCTGCTGCTTTATGCCGTGGCCCACACAGCTCATTGAGAACAACAATCAGCTGGGATCCCTGCAGGCGGGATTCTGGCTACCAGCGCGTGGTGGGGGAGCTGCATGCTGCGCTGGGCCATCCACGAAAACTGCAGAGCTTGCACGCACAGCTCCAGGATCTGCAAGTGCTGCACCAGCAGAGCGAGGCGAAGGTGAGCGCACAGCATTCGGCGTCACAAAGATCCCCGTATAGCCTTAATAGACTGTTGGACAAGTGCTGTTAGCGAGCACATGAAGGCCGGCACGGCATGCGAGGGTGTGTGACCAGCACCAACCTGTGTATCCAAGTGGTGATGTTTACACACGCGCTAGGTGCTCATTGAGGCTGAATCGACCTAGGGAGGCCAGGAACGATTCAGAAAATTGTCACTGGTGTTGGCCATGAGTGAGAATTGAACTGGGTTCGTAGTGCAGCGCGCAANCTGCTACAGTGCCGCTCCCACACACTCACTCACATACACACAAGTGCGTGTGCACACCACATTCACTCCAGCACGAGGCTGACTCATGGCATCTCGTGGAGGATCGCTGCACTGAACAAAATAGTTCCACGTTCAGTTTGCAAGTGCGAGTTTGCGTTTAAGTCAATGGTAACCGAAAATTTCATGGAAACAGGTTCGTCGGTCGGGTATTCCAAGTCAGGTGTCGTAAGTTGATGACTGCCTGTATCCACTTCTTTTCATACTAATGGTTGTACAGTATGGATGCGTACTGGTTACGGAGCATCCTCTTTTAGGGACTGTACCACGTTACGATCCACCATCCACCTCTAGTAGAAGTACTACTACTAGACCATCTGCTCCCTCTGCTACGTGCATCTCACTCCCGTGTTTGGTTGGAAAGCGATCTTAATCTGATATTTTAATGCAGCTTTTGGTTAATTCATATATGTGGTTGTATGGATGGTGGTCGTCCATCCAAGCACTATGGAAGTTCAGCCATGCTTTTCTTCAAGATCTGAGATGATTGGGTGCATTCTGTCATTTGGTCATAGGTGGTGTATGGACATCTGTGTAAAAGAGCTTGCTCAATTATAAATAAGATTCCGATTCTATGTGTCTGTTGTTGCATCTGTATGTTATACAATAACCGCACGCAATCGTTAAATGCTTTCTGTGTTTCTTTGCCGCCGTTTTCCCGTGGCCACAGCTCATTGACAGGAATTGGCAGCTGGAATCTCTGCAGGCAGAGATTCAGTGNTATGAACGTGTGGTGGTGGAGCTGCACGCCGAGTTGGCGCCTACNGCGACAACAGGCAGAGCGCACCTCAGCAGCAGCGTCTGCAGAGCGAGGTGGAGGTGAGCGCACAGCACTCGTGCGTCGCACACACAAGTATATAATTTGCGTTTAACGTAAATAATATATTCATACACACGATTCAGTGTATGATGATAATGATGAGCTGGTCTAACCATCTCGTTAAGCCGTCATGGTCCTCATTTACAAATACAGATTATCTATCTATAGACAATTCCATTATTGCTGTAAACAATGATAACGATAAGAATGATTTAGCACCTTTCTGTACACCGGGCATCTCAGAGTGCTTTACATCACATCTCATCTCAACACGTTTGAAAGGGCACCCTCAATGACAGATGTCCCTGTGGGCACAAGTGACTCAGCATCTGGCGTGAAATCGGCATTTGTCTGCCAGTAGGGGTGCTGATTGTTGTGTGTAATCAGTTGAGCTGGTATATGTACTTAGTTGTGTGTAGTGTCTAATGGGTCGGTTTGTCCACAGCTTCCTACGGTTGAGGAAGAGGACATCTCTGGCTGCTCACTGGAGCCCGGCGTTCAAGAAGCCTCCTAAGACCAAGGCTCCAACACCTCTGCGCCTCTCACATTGACTAACACACGCACATATCGACTGACACACACACACATATCGACTCACACACACACACACCACACACAACACGGACTGGACTCAACACAACTACACACACACACACACANGGACTTAGACACACACACACACGTGGACTTACACACACACATGGACTATACACACACCATCGACTAACACACACATGGACTCACACACACATGCCCNACACACACATCCACACATGCCNTACACACACAGACATCGACTTAATACACACACATGAACAACAAAGACAAAGATCCCCGTATAGCAACAGCTGTAGGGCAAGTGCTGTTAGAAGCACCTATAAAGGCCGGAACAGCACACGANGGGTGGGTGCCAGCACCACGCCGCCGGCTTTGTCTCCCAGTGGCGATGTTTATGCACCGCACGGTACTCATTCAGGCTGAGTCGACCTAGGGGGCCAGGAGCAGTTCACTGGTGTTGGCNATGAGCGGAATGAACCGGTGCAGGTTCATAGCGCAGCGCTCTGCTACACTACGCTCCCACACNAATAGACAAATANCCCCGTGTCGCCTTAACAGACTGTAGGGGCAAGTGCTGTTAGCGAGCACCTATGAAGGCAGGCACGGCACACGGGGTGGGGTGGCAACACCACGCCCGGCCGCCTTTGTCTCCCTAGTGGTGATGTTTACACACGCACCAGGTACTCATTTTAGGCTGAGTCGACCTAGGGAGGCCAGGACCGGTTCTGATAACCGTCACGGTGTTGGCCGTGAGCGGGAATCGAACTCGGTCGCCGGTTCACAGCGCAGCGCGCTAACCGCTACACTACCGCTCCCCACACACACACAAACGTACACACACACNTCGACTCACACACNTATGACTCATCACACACACATACACATCGACGTACACACATATCACTGACCATATGTAATATAGCTCGCAGAGACGGCGTCGTCTCTTCTGTTTGTTTATTATCAAATAAATATCAACCAATAACTCAACGTGCAACTACGAGTGACTATATACACACGGGTGTTTCACACGACACGATTCTGGATAACATAACTTCCTCTTGTAAGACAACTCGCGGACGATGAACGGCCGGACCAGATCACGACGACGCNGTTTCCCNACACCAGCAGTCCTGAACCTTCACTCACACTGCTATATCCTCGCCGGNCCGACCACACCNTATGCCTTAATCAATTGTTCCGTCTAAGGAATGCTTATTAACTCGTCCTTCCTACCATTGGCTCCCGTCGCGTGAATGCTCATGAACTCATTAGCAACCATGGTCCGGTAATCCTTCCATTAGTGACCATGGTCCCGGGAGCCCACCATCCGCCATCGCCCACTGTCATTACAACACCCCCCTTTGCAACGTCAGTAACGTCTTCCGAACGCCGAGATGTAATAATTTGGTTTCGTGTACCTCTTGAGTCAACGCACCCGTAAAACCGTAAGAACCACCGGGGCGTAGCGTTGAAACCCTCATCCCATCTCATAAGCAACCCGTCCTCACCAATCTTTGAGGACTTCGCCAAGCTAGGTTCGTTAGTTCCCGCTCCGCACGCCCCAGAGTCGCAACAAGGACGCGTCATCCATTTGCAACCGACCCCATTCGGCAAGCGTGAGGCCCAGTCCATCTACCGGCGCAACGTTACCAATGGGTGCTGCGCTCTCCACTGACGCCACTACCATGGCTTCGCGCCCCGTGGCTTACATCGTCCTGCGCCCGTTAACAAGCACAGCCCTCCCCGTCGGCATTCTTTTGGTTAAATCACCCAAATAAAATTCCTGTAATATCTCAAGCAATGTGACAGTTGGCCCGAAGGTTGACCACACGCAAGGAGTATTGAAGGCCGCGTGGTCCGTGTGGACCACGAATTCCCTACCGTACAGGTAAGGCCTGTACTGTTGCACAAAGTGCCCATGGCAAGAGTTCCNTCCTGGTCACGCGTAACATCGTTCCGCGGATACAGGATGCGGCTCCTGTACGCTACCACCCTTCCAACGCCGTTCTTAACTTGGGACAGGCAGCCCAAGACCCGTGTCACTGGCATCTGTATCTAAGGTAAACGATAGGGAAAATCCGCTACTCCAGGGAGGCGTATCGGCATGGCTTTNGCGAGTGTAACAAAAGCGGCATTCTCCTCCTCTCCCACCTAAACTTTTGGCCTTTAGCGTTAAAGCATGAGAGGCGTAGTGATCATCGAACTGCGAATGAAACTTCGGTAATAGGCGCGAAACCGACAAAACTGTGCACCTCCCCACCGACTGAGGAGTCGGCCAATCGCGCACACACGCCGTCTTGTCGGGATCCGTTGCTATTCCGGAATCGCCCACGATGTGACCCAGATATCGCACAGAGGTTTGCAACAGGTGCATTTCGCAGTTTCAACTTAAGTATGCGACCGTATCCTCAACAACACGAATGCAACCNTTGCAAATGTTCCTCGAAAGTGCGGCNAAACACAATATCGTCAAGTAAATGAGAAGTGAGTCCATTGCAACCCGCTAGGACTAGTTCCATCAACCTCTGGAAGGTGGCGGGCTGAGTGTAAGCCATGGAAGGCAGTTGAAATGGTACAATCCTTGAGGTGCTCTAAATGCCGTTTTNGGTTTGGATGACTCATCCAGGGAAGTTGTCAAAATCCGACAAAAGGTCTAAGGTGAAAAACAATCTGGCCCCGATAGCGCACCAACGAGTCGTCCATACGGGGAGTGGGTACGCATCTGCGACTGACACTTTATTCAACTTGCGGAAGTCTACGCAGAACCGCACCATGCCATCAGCCTTTTTTTACCAACACTACGGAGCACCCAAGGACTGGCGAGGGGGAAATAATATCTGCGCCAGCATTTCCTCCACGCCAGTTGCACGCTTTCCTTTCCCCGGGCTTAACCTATACAGATTCTGTCGAATGGGGCAGCCGTTCCCGTGTTAATATGGTGTTGCAGAAGGAAGTGCGCCAATATCAAACTTACCTTACTGAACACCTCCGAATATTCACGTAGGAGGATCACAACACGGCCCGCTGCTCCATGGACAACTTCGGGTTTTCCCACACAGCTTTCTATCCATGCTTCATCCTCTCCCCTGTCTGCACCACTCCNTCCCACGGCATCCCGGTGGCCTTGAGGAATCTCTCCCTCAACATCGCATGGGCTAACACCGTTCCCGCCTGAACACCACCGGCTCTACCCAACATTGAGGACTTGTAAGAACGGCTCCTGACCACTCGCAACAGCGTCAACGCACCACCAATGTAAGCCCCGATACCGCCTTAGACAGGTAAGGAGGACACCTGCCTCCAGGTCAGACAGGTCCAACCGTCTACGGTAACGCAGCGGACCAAAACTTGAGTACCGGGCAGAATCTCCAAAGTTTCCTTAACCAGAACCTGGACGACAACCCTGTATTTCGTCGATGCGGGAATAAAAAAAAAAACCGCCGCCCTGACGGCATCTGAACACAACTTGTTCGGTGAAAATCAGTAGGGCATCCTACTAAAAAAAATCCCCAAAAGGCAGGGAACTGCTAATGTTTCGAAATACTGGCCCTGGTATCTCAATCTCCCCAATGAAATGTGAGTATCTATTTGACCTACAATACCCATACTTCCCGTACGCCGCCACGCACACGTCAACCACGCGCCACACGATGATTCGCAAAGGCAACGTTTCAAAANCAACCTCCGATATGATAGTAGCCGAGCGCCTGTCAACCAGAACCCAACGTCCACCCTTGTACGCGCCGACGATAACCGACGTGCCTGCCGCCCTGCTACCACTCTGTGCCAGCTGTTCCATTGCGTGCGAGTTGGCCACCCTGCATTGACCGTGCCAATCGATCGTTGCCCCACTAGAGAGCCCCTTGTCCCGACGCGTAAATCTGGCGATTCCTATCTGAAACCTGATTCTCACCACCATCTGGCACAGAAGAATTCCCTCATCAAANCTACATAGGGCCCACTGCATTTCTGACCAACACCACCTAGCCAGTGAACTGGAACACGTACACAGGCCTTAAGATGAATGGATATTCGGACCGCATCAACCATGGAGAAACAACCCCTGAGACGCCATCACGTTACCATACATAGCAGGCGTTACCAAAAGATTTCCAAAATCTTAAAACAAGATCCGTGATCTAATCCCATCTGTGAAGGATGCCATTCCTGACATGCAATATCCTGGAGTCTACAAATTGTTGTACCTGTGGTGATGGGAAACGAANCGTCATCGCTCGGACCATATTGCGAGCACAAGGCAGATCTGAAACACGGCAGAACTAATACCTCCGCCGTGGCTGACCATTGCTATAAGCTGTGGGCTCTCATGATATTGTTTTTTACTGAGACCAAGGTGCTCTGCAAACCTTCGGGCAACTATCAAAGGTTTGTTCATGAAGCCATCCAGATTAAACATAGAAATAACTTCAACGGGAAGATGGATACAGATTGAGCAATTGAAGGATGTTATTAACAGAGGTGTAAAGTACTTGAGTAATTTTACTTGATTACTGTACTTAAGTATTATTTTGGGATTTTTACTTTACTTGAGTACGAATAAAAATCAATACTTTTATTATTATTTTTTTAAAAAAAGTACTTTTTACTCCTTACAATTTTATTTACAGTCAAAAAGTACTTTTTTTTGGAGATCACTTCATCTATTTTCCCTTGCTATTACCAAACCAATTGAATTGCGCTGATGCCCAGTTTAATTTAAATGTATTTATTCTGCCTATGAAAATCGTTTTCACATTACATGAAATTGGTCAGACATGTTCATTGGTCTTTGGAAGTGACGTCATGTCACATCTATACCACAATGCACAGCACCTTGACCTGAAATTAGAAAATTATAACAGTCAATCAGTGGAAGAAAATGGAGGAAGAACGTGATTCAGCTACGAGCACAGTCCAAAATCAGCAGATCAAGAGCACCGTGCCGTATCTTAGCGAATTTTTTTAGTGGTATTATAAGGATTCATTCAAGATGAAATGTGTCCTTTGTCTCCGCTTAATAAGGAAATATCGGCCTTCAAAAGTTCGCCATCAAACTTAAGGAAGCATATTGAGGTAAGTACGTTAAGTTTTTTTACGATAGTTTTTTTTTGTGCATGTTTTGACCTTGACGGCGCGCCTTTTATAGTGTAGTAGCCTATTTTCACTAATGCATGATTGACAATATAAGGCTCACGTAATAAAATGCTAAATGCATTTGTAATTGTCTGTAAATTATTTGCTATGGTAACGTTAGGTCCANGGAAATTTAGCACCTACAGCAGTATTGCTTTGAATCATCATTATCGTTCCTGCTCTCATTGTGTTTGAATCATGCACAACACAAGAAACAAGCGAGAATTTTTTTAATAATTACCAAACATGTTGTATTGTCAAAACGGTAACACTTTACAATAAGGTTCATTAGTTAATGTATTAACTAACATTAACTAACCATGAGCAATACATTTGTTACTGTATCTGTTAATCTTTTTAACGTTAGTTAATAGAAATACAGCTGTTCATTGTTTGTTCATGTTAGTTCACAGTGCATGAACTAATGTTAACAAGATTTTAATAAAGTATTAGTAAATGTTGAAATAAAGATTAATAAATGCTGTATACGTGCAGTTCATTATTAGTTCATGTTAACTAATGTAGTTAACTAACGAACCTTATTGTAAAGTGTTACCGTCAAAACTAATGAAATCAATTCACCCTGTCATGTCAGCCTTACAGTCCTGTGTTTTTGTCAATATAATCAGAAATAAAATTAATGTTTGATAGTCACTAAATGCTACTGTATTTCTAAAATCAACAAGATTTAACATTATAAAGTGTGCAATTGGATGCAAATGTCAGTTTTTTAATGCTGTAATCAGAGAGTGCTGTACATTTATATTGAATATAAATATTTATTNGTTGTTTTTACAGAGAATGCACCCAAATCACCTCAAAACTACTCTAAATTGACAGCACGAAGAAAAGNTCGGACCTCCACCCATGCTTCCAGCAGTAAGCAACTGAAAGTTGACTCAGTTTTCCCAGTCAAACACGTGTCTCCAGTCACTGTGAACAAAGCTATATTAAGGTACATCATTCAAGGACTTCATCCTTTCAGCACTGTTGATCTGCCATCATTTAAAGAGCTGATTAGTACACTGCAGCCTGGCATTTCTGTCATTACAAGGCCTACTTTACGCTCCAAGATAGCTGAAGATGCTCTGATCATGAAACAAAAGTGACTGCTGCCATGAGTGAAGTTGAATGGATTAACCACAACGGATTGTTGGACTGCACGTAGAAAGTCATTATTGGTGTAACTGCTCACTGGATCAACCCTGAAAGTCTTGAAAGACATTCCGCTGCACTTGCCTGCAAAAGATTAATGGGCTCTCATACTTTTGAGGTACTGGCCAGTGCTATGAATGATATCCACTCAGAGTATGAAATACGTGACAAGGTTGTTTGCACAACCACAGACAGTGGTTCCAACTTTCTGAAGGCTTTCAGAGTTTTTGGTGTGGAAAACAATGATATCGAGACTGAGGCAAGAAGGTGTGAAAGTGATGACACTGATTCTGAAGGCTGTGGTGAGGGAAGTGATGGTGTGGAATTCCAAGATGCCTCTCGAGTCCTGGACCAAGACGATGGCTTCGAATTCCAGCTACCAAAACATCAAAAGTGTGCCTGTCACTTACTTAACCTAGTTCAAGCGTTGATGCCCAAAAGCTCTCTCAAATGAACACTACAAGAAACTCTACAGCTCTGTCTTTGGCAAATGCCAAGCTTTATGGAAAAAGCAGCCGATCGGCTCTAGCAGCTGAAACTGTTGAAGCAGAAAGCAGGCTTCAGCTTTAAGGCCAAACCAAACGCGGTGGAATTTTTTATGGCTGTTGACAGAATTCTTCAAATTTGCAAAGCAGAAGGCGCACTTAGGAATATATGCACCTCTCTTGAGGTTCCAATGTAAGTGTTTTTCCCCTCTATTGATGTAAACAATGTGGGTTGTTGTTGTTGTATACTCTTTGATTATGCCGATTTCTCCTGTAGGTTTAATCCAGCAGAAATTCTTGACAGAGTGGGCCAACACAATGCGTCAGTTGCAAAAGTACTCGACATCTTGCAAGCGAAACGAATACACAGCTGGGTGGCTGCTGCTAGTGTCCATCAGTTAAGCTTGAAACTTAAGCGACTCCACCATTCTCTCAGGTACTGTGACCCACTTGTGGATGCCCTACAACAAGGAATCCAAACACGATTCAAGCATGTTTGAATATCCTGAGATCATCGCAGCTGCCATCCTTCTCCCTAAATTTCGGACCTCTTGGACAAATGATGAAACCATCATAAAACGAGGTAAATGAATGCAAGCAACATACACTTGACGAATTCTAATCTGGGCAACATTTGAGCATACCAATATTTTTNTTTTTTTTGCACTTTTTAGGAATATTATGATCCGATCTTTTGGCTGTGATCTCAATATGAATATTGATGTATAGTATTCTTGCAGCAGGTTGTAGTTATCCCCAGTGTTTCTTGAAACAAANCTCTCGTATCATATGTGGCTTGGAAATGCTGTTAGAATTATGCTAAAATAAGGATTTGCATGATTTTAGACATTTAGATGTAGATGACTGACGTAAATGTAGTTAATGACAAAATCCATAAAATTTGTTCCCAGTCAGAAGCCCTCAACCAAACCTTTTTGTGTCTGCTCACTCTGCTTGTAGGCATGGACTACATCAGAGTGCATCTGGAGCCTTTGGACCACAATAAGGAATTGAAACCGACAACACATGAAGCCAGCAAAGAGTTGGATGGATAACTGGCCTGTGTTTCAGACACCAGCGAGTCTCTGCTCACGTTCCCTGCTATTTGCAGCCTCTCTCAAGACTAATACACCTCTTCCTGCATCGGCTGCCTGTGAGAGGCTTTTCAGCCCAAAAGAGCTCGGCTTGACACTCACAATTTTAAAATCAGCTTCTGCTTAAGTTAAATCTGAGGTTTTACAACTTTGAGTAGCATGTTGCATACTGCATTACATAGACTTATAGTTTGATAATTAAATACAAACAGTTCTAAAGCAGGATAAACATTGTATGCATTTCATTTAATGTTTTTNGAGATTAAAAGCTTAAACAAGAATCTCTAGTTTTCATTCTTGCTGTTACTTTTACTTCTTTAATACTCAAGTAATTTAATGTGGTATTTTTTACTTTTACTCAAGTAAGATTCTAGCCAATACTTTACTTTAATTGAGTAAAATTTCCCTCAGTACTTGTACTTTCACTTGAGTAACATTTTGAGTACTTTTTACACTCTGGTTATTAACCAGGTAAAACCATAACTGCTTTTGGCCTGCCTTCATATCCGCATCTCCAGTTTCCTAATCCTCCACTCCCAGCCCGCCACTTCCCTCCCACCCTGGCATTTTTTGCCTTGCTTCTAATCCTTCGAGCAGCGCTCAATTCCCTTACCCACCCCCTCTATCTCTCCTCCTGGCTCCTCCCGATCTCTTACCTATATAGTCTCTCGTCACGGCAGCCTTTTGCCACTTCAGCAATGTTTTTGCTGTGGTTGTCCCACCTGATGACGGATGCTTGTGTTGCGCCCGAAACGTCGTGATTTAATGTATTTTTTATACCTACGTGACTTTACCGAAAGAACCAAAGAATATGGATCCCTGCAGTCACGAAAACTGCAAATCGAGATTTAACACACACACNTCGACTGCACACACATCGACTGAGACACACACATGGTGGCAGACACGCACACGGACTCACACGCAGACAGAACTTAGACACAATAATAATATATTAATACTGACCAAGTAATTTTTTNCGAATATTAGTTGTCAGCACACAAAAAAAAATTTTTAGATTCCCAAGGTGATATTATCACAACCCACCCCACCAGCACCTCCCTTCCTACAGGCGTCGCGGT
Organism: Lethenteron camtschaticum; assembly: GCA_018977245.1. Taxonomy (NCBI): domain Eukaryota; kingdom Metazoa; phylum Chordata; class Hyperoartia; order Petromyzontiformes; family Petromyzontidae; genus Lethenteron; species Lethenteron camtschaticum. The sequence continues at coordinate 19,337 of WFAB01002516.1, read as the reverse complement.
TTAATAAACACAATCCTGTGGAGCTGGTAGAACGTTGGGTTGCTCGGTCAATGGCCAGGGTCAACGGCGGCGTGGTGTATTCCGCAAATATGGCCGACTGAGGGCGGGCACAAGCCGGCTGAGTAGGTTAAACGTTGAGTTTTATAAGGGCACCACGGGTGACCAGCCCTCCCACCACCCACCCTCCACCCCACCANCCCGCCCCCNCCCCCTCCACCCAGCCCACCCNTCCNATTTTTGGATGCACGACGGACGACACAATAATCCTTGTGGGCTGGTGTAACCAGGAGGTTCCTACCAGTACAANCTTTACTACCCGGCTTCGCCCGACTTGGATTCTTGTCTTGGATTAATACACGGCCTATGCGGAGGGTTTGGGGGTGGGATGCGTGACGTCAGCAGACACACTTAATGCTTCCGCATGTGGGTGAGATTGACGTCACCCTGACCCCCCCCCNAAAAAAATACAAGTCTATTTTATTTTTTTCATTGTGTACAGTCGGAAGCTACCACATGCAAATTTCAAGTTATGCATGTTGGAAGTATGCTAAACATTTCGAACAGACACGTATTCACAAATTTCCCTTATATATATGTAGAGGTGTTACATAACGGGAGAAAGGCAGTTACACTGGGTGTCTACATCCACGTCCGCAAACGGTTACCACCTGGGGGCTGTGTGGGGGAGGCTGGGATCCCACACAGCCCCCCTCGAGGGCATGTTGGTATATAAGGCGGAGAGCGAGAGAGCTCGAGGCAGTCGTTGGGTACAGATCAAGATGNAGAGCCAGTGAAGACTGAAGGCCAGCTAGCTAGACCTGGAACTACCCTGACTCGCTGTTCTTGTAAGAGCCGAGCAGGGCAAGCCAGTGGGCGACCTAAGCAGCGAGGTCTGATGTCCTTGTGTAATGCGAGCAAGGACAGGGTGGGCGCTGCCTCCGCACCACTCACACGGGCCGGTGTATTGGAGAGGCGAGCCTGGTCGTCGGGTGAGTGGGGCGGAGACAGGGCAGTAAGAGAAGGTGGAGTTTGGGTCACGTGAGGATATAAGGAGAGAGCCGGAAGAGAGGAGAGGAGAAGAGATGAACCACGGAGGGAGCCACGCTGGCGTGGAGGAGAAGTGGCGCCATTGCCACGTGGTCGGGGTCATAGGCGCACTGGGGTCCAGCGTGCGCGGGCAGCGGAGCGTGCGGACCGCACGGAGATAGAAGCCAGCAGCGTGTGCGGGTACCCGAAGGGCGGTGTGGCCCGGGCGGGTGAGGAGAGAGCACACGGAGGGCCGGAGAGACGGCGTGGCGAGAGCCACACGGAGCGTGCGCGGGCGCACGGCGAGGGTCGGAGCGAGGACCAGCGGTGGAGGAAAGAACCAATAAAGACCAACGGAGAGCGACATCTGTGAAGGAGTCCTTATTACCTTGTAAGGGCCAGACTCGTGTGGCTGAGGGTCGGAACCTGCGCCGAAGCTGGGCCAGGTTAGCTAGCCTACATTGAGGAAGGTCTGGATAGAGGGAGTAAGGAGTTAACGGAAAGCGTTAGCTGGGAACACTTCCTCTAATAGACCGGGTGAAGAGGCCGAAACCTCTTCGAGTGTTAGAGTTGTTACTCTGCTGTATTACATTTTATTGTAATAAATACGTGTTGCCCCATAACTTCTCCTGCATCACATACCCCCGTTACATATAGATTATCACCACCACCCCACAGCACNTCCCTTNCTTCTTACAGGCGTTGCGTTTTAATAATAAAGGTTTGTTATTAATATTATCGCCTCGTCTCAATGCTTTTGAGTGTCTGGACACACACATTCCACGCTAAGGCTATTTCGACAGTGTGGCTGTTGCGGAGCTTCTAGAAACCACATGTGAGGCAGAGTTCTGTGTTCCTTGGAAATGCCAGCCCTCCAAGGGGTTTGCACAGCTTGAGTAGGGGCACAAGCACAAGGTTGTGGAGGTGGTATGTGGTGGCAATTTAGGACGGTAGGAGGAGNATGTCCATGAATAAACTATTGGCCACAGTGGAACCAGGAACATCGTCGTTCCTACGTCCCTGATGTGAGCGGCGGCACTGGAGAGCAATTCCAAGATCTCAGGCAGACGTGGATACTCATTCCATAATCGAACAGTTACTTNACCTTGGAAAAGTATTTCAACCAAGAGATTTAGATCGAATTAATTTATAAGCAATAATTACTTCATAATAATATCCATATAAATATATAAATTAGGATGATGCTAAATGTGATGTTTGCCTAATATGTGAACTGCCCTACATGTAGTGCCAAACACTGACGCTCTGAAAAATATTTCTGCAGCAATCTGTAGCCTATCCCCAACTCAAAGCCTGAACAGACTATGGAACATATGTCCGATTCACAAATTCGAAGGAGGCATCATCACAGCGATGCACCACTCTTCACTCCTTACGTAACTCAATGCAATATAGTTTTTGCTCTACATCAATGTCAGCCATGAAGAACATGACTCCAACCCGTTTGTCCCTTGTGCAAATTCAAATGCCATCTGTCCTAGTTTTATTGGAGGTCGCATTGCTCAAGACAATGCTTTTCCATGTAGTTCTCCCTCTCGGGTTTGATAGATCCTTCTTCCCAAGATGTGTCCAGGTTGTGTATGTCAGAGGTGGCATCCTGACCCTCGTACACGGACGGTCACATAGCGCCCTTGTCTCCTCCATCACCAGATCCACCCCCCCCCAACGTGATCCTCAAAACCAACTGTGATTGGCTGCAGCAATTTTTCACAGCACTGTTGTGTATATGCCCTTTTTCCAAAAATAATATTACGAATAATTCGGCCAATANTTTTTTTTGGTTCACATAGTCACTCGGAAGCGCAAACACCCATTTCCCACCTCGCGAGCAACTGCTCAGACACGCTCGCAACAAAAAGCCAGAGGGCAGGAGATGAATCATAAATGGTCATAAACCCTCCCCGTATACCCGCAGAGAGAGATGGGGGAAATCGCAAATGGGTTAAAACAGTCACCTACACTTCAAAAGGCCCCACACAATACAGGCAGTAGACGCCACAGACATAAAAAAAAAAATNGTAACGGTTAAAATTCTAAAATTGCCAACAGGGAAAGCAAANGACGGGTTTTGAGCCATATTAGTTAAACAAAGTTACCAACTTAGCCACGAAGATTAAGCAACATTATCTATCCTCATCCTCACTCCAATTGAAAACCAAACTACATCTGCACCAGGGGTGAGTCCTCAATTGTTAATTCAATACTGATATTATTTACCTTTAATAAGTTTCTACGCGACCTGACCGAGCATCAAAGAATAATTATGGCAGTCAGGGTGCTCTTAAGCCAAAACAAATTCCTAGCCCGTGATATCAGAAAAAANTAATAACTCAAGAACAAACAGCCAGAGAACCCACAATAGGCAGTGGAACGAAGATTAGTAAAACCCTATGAAATACGTGGTAAAACAGGCTAAGTCACAAATCTTGAATAAACACAAACCAAATAATAAGTATGAAATATCACTACCCTATCATTACCCAACCTATCATACCCCCCCCCCTATCAACCCAACGCTATCACTAACCTACCCTATCTCTACCCTATCACTACCCAACCCTATCACTACCCTATCATTACCCAACGCCTATCACTACCCTATCATTACCCAACNTCTATCTACCCTATCATTACCCTATAACTACCCAACCCTATCTCTACCAGTGGCGGCTCCTGCAAAATCTCTCAGGGGGGCAAATGTCTGGATGATTGATAAGGATAAGGTCCACCCATGCAATGGATAAATTAACAGCTTAAGCATGTAAAGGCAACTTCACTTCTTAATATTAATGAAAATAAAGTGACTCTTACAATACATCTTGTTTGTTTCTATACTCACTATTAAACAAACCACTCAAGTTTATTTTATTAAAGATTCCACAGGTGGCCACAAATTATATTGTTGGATGAAACGTGCTTACGTATGATGACGTAAGCACGTTAGGGCGAGCCTCCGGAAGCCATAGAGAATGCATTGCAGCGCCCCGTTCAAAAAAAACATCTTTAATGTAAGTCTATGGGCCACTCGGGCGATTCTCAGCCGGAGTGAAATCGCCAAAAGAGGCGGTACTCCACAGAACGTGACATGACGCTGATTGGACTATATCCAGAGGCTGCAGTGACGGCTAGCGTGACTCTGTGGTTGAATGACATTGGTGGTGCTCGCCAATCGCCTAATGAAGAAACNCCCCGTCTACCCTATCACTACCCAACCCTATCACTACTCTATCATTACCCAACCCTATCACNACCCAACCGCTATCACTACCCTATCCTTTGGGTCTTTCGTAGATAGAAAANTAATAATGCAGCATAAAAAAAAGTGAATAAAAAAATATCACGTTGACTTTTTTTTTTTCCTCCGATGACATTGCTTGTGTTGCGATCGAAACGTCGACATTTTTATTATTTTTATAACTTTATTTCATTTTATATTTATTGTTATTTATCTACATGACTTTACGAAAGACCCAAAGAATATGAATTCCTGCAGTCACGAAAGCTTTAAGTTGTACTNATTAAAAATTAGCTTTACATTTAAAAGCCCCATCTCAATGGCCTCTTGGTTTTATTAGGTCTATAGTACTACTTTTGGCGTCAGATGGAGCGACCACCGGCCAAAGTATTTCTGTGTCGCATCTATGGCAACGTCAAATCAACTTGGAACAAGCTAGGGCGCCCCCGGGAAACGCACGCCGCCCTCGCCCAAACGACGCGAGAAATGGACGAGGGCTACCTGCTCATGGACGGGNCAGGCTAAAGAAGTTAGTCCGACTACGGCTGGGAACACTCAACATCGAAACATTGACAGGAGAAGTCGAGAATTGTCAGCTGCCCTAAAGGCCCGTCGTATCGACATCGTATGCATCCAAGAAACGAAGTGGAGTGGAGCAAAGGCCAGGAGATTGGAGAAGGATACAAACTGTTCTACAACGGTGAAAGAAACACCAGGACGGCGTTGGAATCGCAGTCAGCCAAAATCTACGAGACGTGTGGCCGTCACCGTGTTTCCGACCGCCTCATGTCCATCGAAATCGACTCAAACGACCTACGCCTCTGGGTGGTATCTTGTTATGCGCCGCAGTCTGGCTGCCAGCAGATACCAAGGAGGAATTTTGGGAACAATTTGATGGACACATGCAATCGATAAATGGAGAAGAGCAGTTATAATTGGTGGAGACCTAAATGGACACGTTGGAAACGCCCGGATGGATACCTCGAAACCATGGTGGCCAAGGATATGGTACCGAACGATGAGGGAAACCGAGCCCTGGACTTTGCGGAAGCCCATGATCTTGTCCTCCCAACACTTCTTCAAGAGACGTCCCATCTCATTACGTACGCCAGTGGTGGAGATCAACTCAAATTGATTACTGGCTTGTAAGCGGATAAGCTGAAAACGGTGACAAACACTAAAGTCATACCATCGGACAACATCGCATCCTGGTCATGGACATGAAAATGGACTTTGGCCAGCGACATCGCCCACCAACAACGGACAGCAGCGAATTAAGTGGTGGCGGATGAAGGAATGCAAGGATCAGCTGAGAGTCGCCCTCAATCAGATTGACGTGAACACCAACCGACCAGCGAATGCGATTTGGGAAGATCTCGCCGCCAACTGTGCACAGCAGCAGAAGCACTGGGCTAACGAAGCCGGGAAAACGCTTCATTGACAACAAATATGTGGTGGAACGAAGAAGTGCAGCTAGCAGTGAAAGAGAAGAAGTCTAGCTTTCAAGAAGTGGGCCAAACGCTCGCATATTGGATAACCAACACTACAGAAACTGCAATCGGCAGCGAAGCGAGTAGTAGCAGCGGTGAAATTAGCTCAATACGACCAACTGTATGTCGAACTGGACACCCAGAAGGTGCCAATAAGATCTATCGACTGGCAGAGGCGCGCCATCGTTCGACTCAGGATATGGTCAGGTTAAATGCATAAAGGATGAGAATTACAGCGCTCTCAGAGACCGCCCGCAACGCTGGAGCGACTACTTCTCTGGAATCTGCAACCAGGAATTTCCCCACCACCAATTATTAGTGCTGAACACGTCCTCGGTCCCGTTTTGCTTATCACCATCATCGAAGTGGAACAAGCTATCAATAGAATGAAGAATGGAAAGCGACTGGCCCGGACGATATCCCTGCTGAGGCCTGGAAGTCCTTGGCAGGCAGGTGCTGCCTCCTTACCCAGCTTCAGCACCATCACGAGCACNGGTGAGGTCCAGAAGCCTGGTCGACCAGCACGACGGTTCCAATTTGGAGGGTTAAGGGGACGTGGCAGAGCTCGAATTGGAATCTGGCTCCTGTGTCATGCGGAAGATCTTTGAGCGAGTTTTGGACACGAGGATTAGAAACATCATCACCCATCACCCAACCAATGCGGCTTCGTCAAAGGATGTGGCACTACGGACGCCATATTTGTGGCTATGCTCCTGCTGGAGAGGCACAGAGAGAAGAACAAAGCTGTGCACGTGTCGTTCCTAGACCTTGAAAAGGCATCTGACAGGGTCCCCACGACCTCATCTGGCACTCGCTTCGATCCCATGGAGTCCCTGAAACCTACGTGCATTGGGTGCAACTCCTATACAAGAACGTCACCAGTGCAGTCAGGTGCGCAGTGGGCATATCACCGCCATTTCCCATCAGCGTTGGAGTGCACCAAAGATCGGCCCTGTCACCACTCCTGTTTATCCTGTGCATGGACACGATCACTGCTGACCTGCACACGCCCCTGCCATGGTCAATTCTATATGCGGATGACGTCCTACTCTCAGATGAAGAGAGAGATGTGGAAAGACAAACGCGCCTGTGGAAGGAACGTTTGGACGAAAATGGAATGAGGTTCAACATCAAAAAGACGGAGTATATGGAGTGTGGCCCCAAACCGACGGCACCATCAGCATTGACGGAGAAGATCTGAAGAAAGTGACGGACTTTAAGTACCTGGGCGCCACCATCAGCTCAGATGGAAGCATCACGACTGATGTGAGGTCACGAGTCAATGCGGCATGGATGAAGTGGAGGCAAGTCACCGGAGTCCTCTGTGATCGGAAAATGCCGGATAGGCTGAAGGGAAAAATTTACAAGACCATCGTCTGACCGTGGCACTCTATGGATCCGAGTGCTGGCCAGCCACAACTGTACACGAACAAGCCCTCCATACCATGGAGATGAGGATGCTCAGATGGAGGCTTGGACTGACTCGATGGGATCGTGTCATGAACGAAGACGTTCGGAAGCGACTTGGTGTGGCCCCATTGCGGACAAGATGCTTGAGGCAAGGCTTCGGTGGTATGGCCATGTGATGCGAAGTGAAGAGTGATCAGTGGCCAAGACTGCCATGCGTATTGAGCCAGAGGGACGCCGTCCACGCGGACGTCCGAAGAAGCGATGGATGGATCGAATAAAGGAAGACATTAAGACGGTCAACGCATCTCCGAAGATGCCCTGGACCGAGCCAAATGGAGAAGACAATGTCGAAAAGCGGACCCTGTGCCACAGCGGGAACAACGCTAGGGAGAAGAAGTACTACTATTAATGTAGTACGTCATGATAAGAGGTAGACTTAGGTGCTACTAATCTTGATTGAAGCTTTCGTGACTACAGTAATCCATACCCTTTGTTATTTCGGTAAAGTTACGTACGTGACTTGAGTTAGGTGCTACTCTTTATACTTTTTAGAACTGTATTTCAGGTTCATGTGTCAAAANCAAATTGCTCATACACTAGACTAAATTAAAAGGGGTAAATACATCACTTTATTCCGTCCCTGATAATGTCTCGACGTTTTGACTGGATGGCCTACTTCAGAATGAGTAAACTTAAATCGATTTTTATACAATACATTACTGTATTATTATTAAATTCGGTATCATGCTGGCAAGTACGAGGTCTTCATAGTCGCATTGGAACAATTACCTTGTAGGAAATTTAATTTGAAAATGACTGAAGAAGCAAAATCCTTCAGCTTACATGCCAAAGTGAACGTAACTGAACGATACCATTAATATAAAATAATAAATTACCCCAACACCTATAACTAGCCAACCCCTATCACTACCCCAACCCCTAATTAACTCCTGTAGCTACCCTCCTTAACCACTCACACCTGTCCTACCATAACTACAACAGCCCTTTATTAACCCATCATCTTATGTTATAATTGTTGTAAAGCACTTTGAATAAGCCAAAATATAAATCTATATATAATAGGATCAATTGGAAGACCTTGAGCCAGACTGTTACCATCAAAGACCTCGAAGGTGCGGTGTCGTCTCCAACAACTGCAGGAACTGGAAGAAGGAAGCGATGGCGATGCGCGTGGTTAAATAAACGCCACTGGCGACATCAACAATGTCATTCCCTTCTTCATGAGTAACCGCATTCCAGTGACGTCACGGCGGTAGCGTTCTTGTCTATCGCGCCTGAAGTCTGTGCATAACATCGGCTCTGTAATGATTATTCTCCACCCCCACACCCGTCACGATTTTTGGTCCCATTCAATTTGATGATTCTGATAACGATCATCTTATGATGATGAACACGATCCTGTGGTTGAAATGTACGTTGAACTTCTTTCGCACCGTGCGCAGCCAACGCGCGAGTCGGAGGTGCGGGAAGGACAACAAACTAAACACAAAACGCATTTCTAAATGAGTGTTCAATCTACATTTAACAGTGAAGAGCGGCTTCCTGATATCGGAAGAAAGAGTGCTCCAGACGGCCACACAAGCGATCTGAAAGTGCGCGATGCAGTGACCGTCTTTGTTTGATGGCTATCCAAAAGCCACTGCGAGGATGAGCGGAGTTCTCGTGATGGTTTACGCTCCTTGACGAGATCAGCAAGGAATTTGTGATATATTTGTGGCAAGCACTTTGTGTGTCATGAGTGCAACCTTGATGATAATGATGATGATGAACACGTTCATGATAGTTCACTCGATCACGATCATGGTGGTACCACTCTCGTGCTGATGATGGTGGTTGACTCTGATGTTGATGATGGTGGTGATGCTGAAGTCTCAGGGCTCGCACTGGAAGGTGGCTCCCCGTGCACCTGCGGCAGCTCCGTGAGTCGAGGCTCGCGATCAGCGAGCTCCCCGCGGCGCTTGGAACCACGGCACGCGCGTAGCCGTGCCCTCCACGTTGCTGCGCCGAGACAGACACAAAACAAAGGTCCCTGTATAGCCTACAGCAAACTGTTGGGCAAGTACTGCGAGCACCTGTTAAGGCCGGACAGGCACAAACGGTGTGGGCAGCACGTCTGACGCCTATTGTACCCCCAGTGCTGAAGCTTGCACACACGCCTCAGTCATTTGAGGCTGAATCGACCTAGGGAGGCCCAGAACTGGTCGCGGTGCATAACAAATCACACTCACCGCTACACTATCGTGAAGAGACACATACAGGCACGTGTTATCATCAGCAGGAGCATCAGGTATAATTGTCACTAACATGAACAGTATTGTGAGATTGCATTAGCAGTGGTGCATACGCACGCAAAATTTAACTCTCAATCGTCAATAACATCCTGGACTTAAAAAAAATATATAATAACGGACGTTTCGGGGATGATCCGTCTTCATAGCAAATGTGTTTGGTTCAATCGATAACACTGTTATGAACAAGGGTAGTTGCCCGAAACATCGTCTATTTCATTTGATCTTATGATCGTGACTTGTGACGACGGCACCAACCGACAAGTATGTTGCCCGGCGCGGCACGCCGGCTCCCTCACGCGACGCGCACGCGGTGCAGGCGCGTGCCACGGGGTTCGTGAAGCAGAGCTCGGAGATGAGATCGCGACCACGTGGGTCCCNTCCATCACCTGTGGGGGGATATCACATCTACCACTGCACCATTATCAGGCAATCACAANCACAGCTTCTAGCATGAAACCACTATATCATCTTGACACTATCATCGAACATCGCACTATTATCACACCATCACACAAAACAGCTTCGAACATCACATAACCACCATCATCATGATCACACTTTCATGTAACTTCGCATTTTCATCATCACACATCAATTACCACCACACNATTATCATGCCATCATCATCACACCATCATTAAACCATCATGCCATGCAAACACACCTCCGTTAAGCACTGGTGTCTACGTACATTGCGAAATAAGTTCAAATACATCTAACATCACAGCATCATCTAACATTATACCATCATCATGCCATCATAAACACACNACCTACCATCGCACCACTGTGTCGGTGGAGAGATTTATGATACCAAAATACATTTTGAGACGTATAGTTGTTGCTGCTGTTGTTATTGTTGATGCTGTTGTAATGTGCCACGTGCAAGCGTGCGCACACGGGTCACGTGCGATCTCGGCGCCATGTCGAGCACGGCGCACACGCCACCAGCACGAGTGCGAAGTGGTCCACGGCCAGGTGCAGGTACGCGCTCGCGGCACGCGCACCAGCACGCGCCGCTCTGTGCTGGACAACAAAGACAAACATCCCTCGTAAAGCCTTCAAAAAACTGTTGGGGCAAGTGCTGTTAGCAAGCATCTATGAAGGCCGGGACGGTACATAAACACGCATGCACACATGTGCACTGAACTATAATACTCATATAATTGCCCTCATTCTCTCCCTCCCATCTCCATCCTTCCGTCTCACCCTCGTGCGGTCCACCGGGTCCCTGCCCATTGGGGCCCCAATAGGGTCCCCGTCGGGGATACAATCAGGTGCTCATCCGCTGCGTCTCCTGCCCTCTCGACCCCGCCAGGACGCGCTCGCTTGTCCCCCAGGAGGACCCTGTCCCTCCTGTCTCCACCTCGTGGGGTCGCCTCTCTGCACTCCCGCGCTTCAGCAGGCTGAGTGCTTACACCACCACGCGGCGCTCCTCCTCGGTGGACGAAGGTGGGTGGAGGGGCATCATCATTGTCAGCAGCAGATGCAGCATCATTATTATTTCAGCAGCTACAGCAATAGTCGCAGCATCGTAATCATCATCTAAAGTACCACTACTTAGCAGGAGCACTATCATCACCATCTTCAACTTCCCAGCCATCACCAGATTGATAGTTCCCTACCATCACCATGCGTAAAGACATTAGCATTATCATCACTATCTCCTGCATATCCTAATCTCAATATAATTATCGTTAAACATTATAATCAACATCATATCGATGATTGCACACTTGTAAATTGTTCTAGTTGTATTCAATAAATATCAGTCAACATTTGCATCACTAGAACATTCCGCGCCACTGACCCACTCCCCGCTGCCCTTCTCCATCCTCCCCTTGCTCCTTGGCCCCTGACCATCTGCCACTTCCCCCTGCTGCCCGGGCTCATGGTTACCCGCAGAGGGTTGTATTTGGCTGTGATATCGAGGCTGCAATACATATCCACGTGATAAGCCACTTCGTTGAGCTATCATTTGTGATTGCCAGGTAGCTTCTGAGAAACACCTATATAGCTCATTGAGCTTTACCGAGTAAAATAAAAAANTGTTAGTTTTTGTTAATCTGATGGGGAGNTACCACACGAACCACGACCACCGCCATCATCATGACCACTGTCAGGCTTCGTAGAGCAGGGTGCGTGTTTGTTGTCATCGTCTACGAGAGCTGCACGTGGCAAACCGGGGGCGCTGTCGCATGGCTCGGCGATTGCGCACTCGCTGAATGAACCTAGCAAGGGCCACGTGGTCAGCAAACGGGCAGTACAGCAACATGAACCCTTGCATAGTGCCCNGCTTCCCACGCCTGCAACCAACCCGCACCGACCAGCGTGAAGTATGGTCAACGATCCACTAGGTCGTGGCGGTGAGGTCCCTATACAGCAACGGATTCGTGAAAGGGCGTGGACGCACATGCATCGTCCCACGTGATACCACCTCCGGGGCATGCCTCGCGACGCTCAGGTGAGCGTTACCTGCGCTCGCTTCCTGCGGGATAGCATCAACCGCCTGCCAGCCATCATGTCCCGATGGGAAGTCGGGTCTCTTCATTCGCGCCTCTTCATTCGTGCGTCGCTCCACGATTGGAAGTTCCTGGCACAGATGCGCGAGGTGGATGAATTGCAGTCCTGTCTGTGAGTGTGTGGGTTTATAAAGCTGCACTATGATGAATCCATCACCAGTGGCGATAATCTGAACCGGTCCTGGATCTCCAGAGGTCGGCTTTAAATGAGTATCTGGTGCAATGAACACATTGCAACTCGAGTGACAAAGGCGGCCGAGGATGGTCCCGGCCAAGCACACAGAACACGTGTGAAACATAGAGATCATGCGTGAACCACGTGCAGATCATTCAGAAAGCCGGCAAATATGTTGTTTGATGTCACATATGGATCGTGTGTAGAACGCATACCGATCATACATAAGAAACAAACACCCAGGTAATGTATGAAACACACTCGTATGCTGTTGTAGGATACGTTGGTTCAGCAGGCGTATAGGGTGATTGATTACAATGTTAGTTTTTTTCAATGGCGATAAAGAATCTTGTTCATTCATTTGCTGTCCACCTGTACACTCATTCATTCATGCGCTATCATATTCATCTGTGCATCTGTCAATCCACAAGGTACCTGCTATGATTACAGCAGTGATACTGACTGTGGTGGTAGCTGGTATGATTACAGCAGTGCATACAGTGGTACTGCTTTAACTACAGCAGTGCATACTGTGGTGTAACCTGCTATGATTACAGCAGGGCAAGCGACAGTGGTGGTACCTTGTATGAATAAAGCAGTGCATACCGACTTTGGTGGTACCTGCTTTCACTGCAGCTGTGTATACTGTGGTGGTACCTGATATGATTACAGCTGTGTATACTGACTGTAGTGGTACCTGGTATGATTACAGCAGTGTATACTGACTGTGGTGGTACCTGGTTTCACTACAGCAGTGTATAGTGACTGTGGTGGATACCTGCTAGCACTACAGCAGTACATGCTGACTGTATAGCAGTATATATCGAATCTATAGCACAAAGTAGTAAGCAGACAGAGTGCCGAAGTGAGGCCTAGTCCCGTGCAGAGCCCCGGCCTCGCCTAGATTTCCCAGCCCGCCGAGGTGCGACCTTGGCAGGCTGGACCGCTCCCCCGGCGCGCTACAATAATGGCATGTAGTAGAAGAATATGTAGGGGCTCTATAGTAGTTTCAGGACGCATTGGGGTATCATTGGGGTGGGGTGAAGAGGACATCGCACTGTGAATAACTTACGTGTTCCGTGTGNTTTTGCTGCATGTTTAAGGCAAATTAAAATTTGCGCCGATCGTGCGTTGCTAGGGGCAACCCATGTGAGCAGTGCCAAGTGTACACAAATGCTTATAGTACTAATGTGTGCGACTTACGTCTTGTATCTATTCACCTAAAACGTCACTTTTTGTCTGTCCGTCTGTCCTCTGCGTACGCTCGCTTGCGAGGGATTTGGCGCTCGGGCCGTGGGTTTAGGAAGAAATATTTTGCAGATGGGCACGCCCCCGGCCCCGCGGTGAATGTAGGCATTTCCGATTTTTCGTCCGTCGCCTTTAAATCGGTCCGATTATCGATTTTGTGCGATTTCTAGGGTCGGTAGATAATACAATTATAGCGATTAGACAGTATTTTTGTAGCGCGGGGGGGGGAGGTGGCGGCCCAGCCCCTAGCCTCGGCCGGGCGATCTAGGCGAGGCCGGAGGCTCTGCACGGTACTAGGCCTCGACACGCCACACGTCTCAGGCGACGACTTTGTGTTATAAACTCGATATACCCAGCGGTGCCCGGGGGGAAAATACATTTAAAATCTTCTGAAAACTTTAAAACATTACATACCAATGAAAATACAACTGTGCAATTACTTTTAAACCCGACGCGCCAAGAATCGATTCTCTGAATCGCGCGAAGGAATCGATGGTTGTAGATTCATTTAGAATCGCCCTCTTCCCGTTTAAAATAAGTTGATTATAGAGTCGATATAAACTGCTACGAATGGGAAATATCCGGCGTTGACCGAGGCAAAAATATTATTAAAAACTCCTGAAAACTTTCAAACATAACATGGTCAGGGTGAATGGTGAGGGTGAGTGGTGAGCGGTGAGGGTGAGTGGTTGTTGTGAGGGTGAGTGGCAGTTGTGAGTGGTGATGGGTGAGTGGTGAGCGTGAGGGGTGAGTGGTGAGGTGAGTGGTGAGGGTGAGTGTGAGGGTGAGTGGTGAGAGAGTGGTTAGTTTTGAGGGTGAGTGGTGAGGGTGAGTGATGAGGTTGAGTGTGAGGGTTAGTGGAGAGTGGTGGGTGGTGATTGGTCAGTGCTGATTGGTCAGGATGAATGGTGAGTAGTGAGGGTGAGGTTGAGTGGTGAGTGGTGAGGGTGAGTCGTGGTTGTGACGGTGAGTGGTGAGGTGAGTGTTGAGGGTGAGTGGTGAGGCTGAATGGTGAGGGTGAATGGTGAGAGTGAGTGGTGAGGGTGTGATTGGTGAGGATGAGTGGTGAGTGGTCAGGGTGAGTGGTGAGGGTGATTGGTGAGCGGTGAGGTGAGCGGTGAGTGGTGAGCGTGAGTGGTGAGGGTGAGTGGTGAGGGTGAGTGGTGAGGGTGAGTGGTGAGAGAGTGGTTAGTTTTGAGGGTGAGTGGTGAGTGGTGAGGTTGAGTGGTGAGGGTTAGTGGAGAGTGGTGGGTGGTGATTGGTCAGTGGTGATTGGTCAGGATGAATGGTGAGGGTGAGGTTGAGTGGTGAGTGGTGAGGGTGAGTCGTGGTTGTGACGGTGAGTGGTGACGGTGAGTGGTGAGGCTGAATGGTGAGGGTGAATGGTCAGAGTGAGTGGTGAGGAGAGTGGTGAGGGTGAGTGGTGATGGTGAGGGTGAGTGGTGACGGTGAGGTTGAGTGGTGAGTAGTAAGGGTGAGTGGTGATGGTGAGGGTTAGTGGTGAGGTTGAGTGGTAAGGGTGAGTGGTGAGGGTTAGTGGTGAGGGTGAGTTGTCAGGGTGACTGGTGAGGGTGAGTGCTGAGGGTGAGTGGTGAGCGGTGAGGGTGAGTGGTTGTTGTGAGGGTGAGTGGTGACGGTGAGTGGCAGTTGCGAGCGGTGATGGGTGAGTGGTGAGCGGTGAGGGTGAGTGGTGAGTGGTGAGCGTGAGTGGTGAGGGTGAGTGGCAGTTGTGAGTGGTGATGGGTGAGTGGTGAGCGTGAGTGGTGAGGGTGAGTGCTGAGTGGTGAGGTGAGTGGTGAGAGAGTGGTTAGCTTTGAGGGTGAGTGGTGAGGGTGAGTGGTGAGGTTGAGTGGTGAGGGTTAGTGGAGAGTGGTGGGTGGTGATTGGTCAGTGGTGATTGGTCAGGATGAATGGTGAGTAGTGAGGGTGAGGTTGAGTGGTGAGGTGAGTGGTGAGGGTGAGTCGTGNTTGTGACGGTGAGTGGTGAGGGTGAGTGGTGAGGGTGAGTGGTGAGGCTGAATGGTGAGGGTGAATGGTGAGAGTGAGTGGTGAGGGNTGTGATTGGTGATGGTGAGGGTGAGTGGTGAGGGTGAGTGGTGAGGTGAGTGTGAGTGGTGAGGGTGAGTGGTGAGTGGTGAGCGGTGAGTGTGAGAGTGGTGAGGGTGAGTGGTGAGGGTGAGTGGTGAGAGAGTGGTTAGTTTTGAGGATGAGTGGTGAGGGTGAGTGGTGAGGTTGAGTGGTGAGGGTTAGTGGAGAGTGGTGGTGGTGATTGGTCAGGGTGATTGGTCAGGATGAANTGAGTGNTGAGGGTGAGGTGAGTGGTGGTGGTGAGGGTGAGTCGTGGTTGTGACGGTGAGTGGTGACGGTGAGTGGTGAGGCTGAATGGTGAGGGTGAATGGTCAGAGTGAGTGGTGAGTGGTGAGTGGAGAGTGGTGAGGGTGAGTGGTGATGGTGAGGGTGAGTGGTGACGGTGAGGTTGAGTGGTGAGTAGTAAGGGTGAGTGGTGATGGTGAGGGTTAGTGGTGAGGTTGAGTGGTAAGGGTGAGTGGTGAGGGTTAGTGGTGAGGGTGAGTGGTCAGGGTGACTGGTGAGGGTGAGTGCTGAGGGTGAGTGGTGAGCGGTGAGGGTGAGTGGTTGTTGTGAGGGTGAGTGGTGACGGTGAGTGCAGTTGCGAGCGGTGATGGGTGAGTGGTGAGCGGTGAGGGGTGAGGGTGAGTGTGAGTGGTGAGGGTGAGTGGCAGTTGTGAGTGGTGATGGGTGAGTGGTGAGCGTGAGTGGTGAGGGTGAGTGCTGAGTGGTGAGGGTGAGTGGTGAGAGAGTGGTTAGCTTTGAGGGTGAGTGGTGAGGGTGAGTGGTGAGGTTGAGTGGTGAGGGTTAGTGGAGAGTGGTGGGTGGTGATTGGTCAGTGGTGATTGGTCAGGATGAATGGTGAGTAGTGAGGGTGAGTGGTGAGGGTGAGTGGTGAGGTTGAGTGGTGGGGGTAGTGGGAGTGGTGGGGTGATGGTCAGTGGTGATGGTAAGGATGATGGTGAGGGTAGTGGTGACGGTGAGTGGTGAGGTGAGTGGTGAGGGTGATCGTGATTGTGAGGTGAGTGGTGAGGGTGAGTGGTGAGGGTGAGGGTGAGGCTGATGGTGAGGGTGAATGGTGAGATGGGTGAGTGGTGAGGGAGAGTGGTGAGGTGAGTGGTGAGTGTGAGTGGTGAGGTGAGTGTGAGGGTGAGTGGCAGTTGTGAGTGGTGATGGTGAGTGGGAGGGTGAGGGTGAGTGGTGAGTGGTGGTGAGGTGAGTGGTGAGGGTGATGCTGAGTGGTGAGGGTGAGTGGTGAGAGAGTGGTTAGTTTTGAGGGTGAGGGTGAGTGGTGAGGTTGAGTGGTGAGGGTTAGTGGAGAGTGGTGGGTGGGATGGTCAGTGGTGATTGGTCAGGATGAAGGTGAGGTGAGAGTGAGGTTGAGTGGTGAGGGTAAGTGGTGAGGGTGAGTGGTGAGGCTGAATGGTGAGGGTGAATGGTGAGAGTGAGTGGTGAGTGGTGAGGGAGAGTGGTGAGGGTGAGTGGTGATGGTGAGGGTGAGTGGTGAGGGTGAGTGGTGACGAAGAGTGGTGAGGTTGAGTGGTGAGTAGTAAGGGTGAGTGGTGATGGTGAGGGTTAGTGGTGAGGTTGAGTGGTAAGGGTGAGTGGTGAGGGTTAGTGGTGAGGGTGAGTGGTCAGGGTGACTGGTGAGGGTGAGTGCTGAGGGTGAGGGTGAGCGGTGAGGGTGAGTGGTGAGGGTGAGTGGTGAGTGAGTGGTTAGCGGTGAGGGTGAGTGGTGAGGGTGAGGGGTGAGGGTGAGTGGTGAGCGTGAGTGGTGAGGGTGAGTGGCAGTTGTGAGTGGTGATGGGTGAGGGTGAGCGTGAGTGGTGAGGGGAGGCTGAGTGGTGAGGGTGAGTGGTGAGAGAGTGGTTGCTTTGAGGGTGAGTGGTGAGGGTGAGTGGTGAGGTTAGTGGTGAGGGTTAGTGGAGAGGGTGGGTGGTGATTGTCAGTGGTGATGGTGTGAATGGTGAGTATGAGGTGAGTGGTGAGGGTGAGTGGTGNACGGTGAGTGTGAATGGTGAGAGTGAGTGGTGAGTGGTGAGGGAGAGTGGTGAGGGTGAGTGGTGATGGTGAGGGTGAGTGGTGAGGGTGAGTGGTGAGAGAGTGGTGAGGTTGAGGGTGAGTGGTGATGGTGAGTGGTGAGGTTAGTGGTCAGGGTGAGTGCTGAGGGTGAGTGGTGAGCGGCGAGGGTGGTGGTTGGTGAGGGTGAGGGGCAGTTGTGAGGGTGAGGGTGAGTGGTGAGNGTGAGGGTGAGCGTGAGTGTGAGGGTGAGTGGTGAGGGTGAGTGGTGAGTGGTGAGGGTGAGTGGTGAGGGTGAGTGGTGAGCGTGAGTGGTGAGGGTGAGTGGTGAGGGTGACTGCTGATGGTGAGGGTGAGTGGTGAGAGTGAGTTTTGANGGTGAGGGTGAGTGGTGAGGTTGAGTGGTGAGGATTAGTGGAGAGTGGTGGGTGGTGATGGTCAGTGGTGATTGGTCAGGATGAATGGTGAGTGTGAGAGTGAGGTTGAGTGGTGAGGGTAAGTGGTGAGGGTGAGTGGTGAGGCTGAATGGTGAGGGTGAATGGTGAGAGTGAGGGTGAGTGGTGAGTGGAGAGTGGTAGGGTGAGTGGTGATGGTGAGAGGTGAGTGGTGAGGCTGAGTGGTGACAAAGAGTGGTGAGGTTGAGTGGTGAGTAGTAAGGGTGAGTGGTGAGTGAGGGTTAGTGGTGAGGTTGAGTGGTGAGTGGTGAGGGTGAGGGTGAGTGGTGAGTGGTGAGGGTGAGTGGTGGGGCGTGGTGAGGGTGAGGGTGACGGTGAGTGGTGAGTGGTTAGTTTGAGGGTGGTGGTGAGGGTGAGTGGTGAGGTTGAGTGGAGAGGGTGGGTGGTGAGGTCAGTGCTGATTGGTCAGGATGAATGGTGAGAGTGAGTGGTGAGTGGTGAGTGGTGAGGGTGAGTCGTGGTTGTGACGGTGAGTGGTGAGGGTGAGTGTTGAGGGTGAGTGGTGAGGCTGAATGGTGAGGGTGATGGTGAGAGTGAGTGGTGAGGTNTGATTGGTGAGGATGAGTGGTGAGGGTTAGTGGTGAGGGTGATTGGTGAGGGTGAGGGTGAGGGTGAGTGGTGAGCGTGAGTGGTGAGGGTGAGTGGTGAGGGTGAGTGGTGAGGGTGAGTGGTGAGAGAGTGGTTAGTTTGAGGGTGAGTGGTGAGGGTGAGTGGTGAGGTTGAGTGGTGGGGGTTAGTGGAGAGTGGTGGGTGGTGATTGGTCAGTGGTGATTGGTCAGGATGAATGGTGAGTAGTGAGGGTGAGGTTGAGTGGTGAGAGTGAGTGGTGAGGGTGAGTCGTGATTGTGACGGTGAGTGGTGAGGGTGAGTGGTGAGGGTGAGGCTGAATGGTGAGGGTGAATGGTGAGAGTGAGTGGTGAGGGGAGAGTGGTGAGGGTGAGTGGTGATGGTGAGGGTGAGTGGTGAGGGTGAGTGGTGAGTGGTGAGGTTGAGTGGTGAGTAGTAAGGGTAAGTGGTGATGGTGAGGGTTAGGGTGAGGTTGAGTGGTAAGGGTGAGTGGTGAGGGTTAGTGGTGAGGGTGAGTGGTCAGGGTGAGTGGTGAGGGTGAGTGGTGAGCGGTGAGTGGTGAGTGGTGAGTGGCAGTTGGTGAGTGGTGAGGGTGAGGGTGAGCGGTGAGTGTGAGTGGTGAGCGCGAGTGGTGAGGGTGAGTGTGAGTGGTGAGTGGTGAGGGTGAGTTTTGAGGATGAGTGGTGAGGGTGAGTGGTGAGGTTGAGTGGTGAGGGTTAGTGGAGAGGGTGGGTGGTGATGGTCAGTGGTGATTGGTCAGGATGAATGGTGAGGAGGAGGGTGAGGTTGA
>WFAB01002515.1:0-35658 GCA_018977245.1 Lethenteron camtschaticum | reverse complement strand
GGTGGTGGAGGGGGAGGAGGGGCGGTGGTGGGGGGTGGTGGAGGGGGAGGGGGGGGTGGAGGGGGTGGAGGAGGTGGTGGAGGGGGGATGTGGTGGGGGGTGGAGGTTGGGGTGGAGGAGGTGGTGGGGGGGGAGGAGGGTGGTGGTGGAGGGGGAGGTGGTGGGGGTGGAAGAGGTGTGCGGGTAGAGTGGGGGCAGTGGTGGGAGGTGGAGGAGGAGGTGGGGGGTGGAGGAGGTGGTGGAGGTGGGTGGGCATGGAGGGGAGGTGGTAGGTGGAGGAGGAGGTTGGTGGAGGAGGTGGTGGAGGGTGGAGGAGGGCGGTGGTGGGGGTGGTGGTGGTGGGGGGTAGAGGGGGCTGGTGGGGGGTGGTGGAGGAGGAGGGGGAGGTGGTGAGGTGTGGAGGAGAGGGGTGGCAAGGAGGGGAGGTAGGTGGGGGTGGAGGTGGGGGGGGGGTAGAGGGGAGGTGTGGAGGAGGAGGAGGTAGGTGGAGGTGGTGGGTGGGGAGGGGGTGAAGGTGGAGGATAGGCGGTGGTGTGGGGGTGGTGGAGGAAGTAGTGGGTGGAGGAGGGGAGTGGTGGGGGTAGAGTAGGGCAGTGGTGGGGGGTCCAAAGGAGGAGTGTAGGTGGAGGAGGGGAGGTGGGGGTGGAGGAGGAGCAGGTGGAGTAGGGGGGTAGAGGAGGTGAGGTGTGAGGAGGAGGTGGTGGTGGGTGGAGGAGGGGGTGGTGGAGGAGGAGGTAGGGGGTGGAGGAGGGGGGAGGGGGTGGAGGAGGTGGGGAGGGGTGGAGGTAGTGAGGGAAGAGGAGGAGGAGGTGGTGGGGGTGGAGGAGGTTTGGGGGTGAAGGAGGTAGGGGGTGGAGGAGGTGGGGGTGGAGGTAGTGGGGAGTAGAGGAGGAGGTGGTGGGGGTGGTGTAGGGGGAGGTGGTGGTCTGTGGAGGTAGTGGGGTAGAGGAGGTGGTGGGGGTGGAGGAGGTTTGGGGGTGAAGGAGGAGGTAGGGGGTGGAGGAGGTGGGGGGTGGAGGTAGTGGGGAGTAGAGGAGGAGGTGGTGGGGGTGGTGGAGGGGAGGTGGTGGGGGTGGAGGAGGTGGGGGTGGAGGGGGAGGTGGGGGTGGAGGTAGTGGGGGGTAGAGGAGGAGGAGGTGAGGTGTGGAGGAGGAGGTGGTGGGGGGGTAGAGGGGGAGGTGGAGGTAGTGGGGAGTAGAGGGGGAGGTGGTGAGGTGTGGATGAGGAGGTGAGGGGGAGGTAGGGGGTGGAGGAGGAGGTCTCCCGCTGGGACGCCTGGCCCCGTTCTACAGCGAATGTCCTGCGCGCCTGGGGCTGCCTCAACGCCCGGAGACTCAACGTGCCGCAGACAGAAGCCGACTCTGCCCACATACCGGCGGAGCTGAGTCCACACATGGAATCGATCCCTCCTCGGTGGAGCGCCTTGCTGCCGTGCACCTCACCGGGGCGGGTGACGTGGTGCAGCCGGGCCCGCAGGGCCGATGGCTTACACCGGCCGAGGTGGCCGCACGGGCAGGACTACTTTCGGAACGGAACGCCGCCGGCCATCGTACGAAACAGGGTGAAGTGAGCATTCTCTACGAGGGTGGGAGGCGGCCAGCCATGAACATCGAGAACGCGTTGGCCCTCGAAGGCTCAACCTCGTCGGATGCAGAGCATTGCTCGCGCCGCCTGCAGGACCCTCCATGAGGTGGAATTCGACAATGTTGAGTTGGAAAAAACGGTACGAATTCATGGTTTAGTCCCACCATCAAGACGTGCTGAGGACCCACAAGGACCCACGGCTGAGGGAGAGACCCCTTGCCTTGTGAGGGCCGAGAGAAGCCTCTGTGAAGGAGTCTTCTACTCCAAGCCATCCTACAAGAATCACTGGGTCCTCAGTTGGATGGGCCTGACCCACGGCAACATAACAGCAGCGTTGGGCCCCTTAAAATACACACAAAAAAATTGGCGGCCATTTTTTAAAATGGCGGCTGTTTAGAGGGTATGCTCTTTGGTTTTAAATCCTTTGTAATAAGTTCGCTTGCTTGCTTGCGTGCTTGCTTGCTTACGACCGTGCAAATCTTTCGGTCGTTTTTTAACCCACTTCCCGTGATCCAATCGAGCTGACATTTTGCACACAGACTCGTTGTGCGAGACAATTAATGTTCGTGAAATTTTTTTTCAAAAATTTTACACTGTTTAGGGAAAACTTTAAATATTTAATTACCAATTGCTTAATGGTGCAATGCAATCATCTGACCCATAGGTGGCAGCCATCTCAAGCCAGAGGACGAGAGGACTCTAGCCGCCACGCATATAAAGGATTTAGAGTGAAAAACTTTGTTTTTACGGGTTAATTTTTTTCGGTAAAGTCACGTAGAAGGAAATATAAAGTAATAAAAATAAAACAAATAAAATAATTTCACGACGTTTCGACCACAACGCAAGCAGCCGTCCTCAGGTGAAGAACAGTCTGTCGGGAAGACAGCGTCTGAGGACGGCTGCTTGCGTTGTGGCCGAAACGTCGTGAAAATTATTTTATTATGTTTTATTTGTATTATTTTATTACTTCCCTTCTACGTGACTTTACCGAAAGAACCAAGAAGATGAATCCCTGCAGTCACGAAAGCTTTAAATCGAAAATGGCGGATATTTTGGAGAACCCCAAAAAAATGGCGGCCTTTTGGTGGGGGGGAGGGGGCAGAAATGGCGGCCAAGTCGATGGAAAATGGATTGGTACTCATTTAAGGCTGAGTCAACCTAGCAGGAACACCCCAGGACTGGCTCAGATATTATTCGTCGCACCTGGTGGTGGTGGCCACGAGCGGGCATGAACTCGGGTCTTTGCCGGGTTCGGAGCGCAGCACGACCACAACCACTGCGCCACCACTCCCCACACCACAAAGACAAACAAGTAAAACCCGTAAAAACAAAGTTTTTCACTATAAATCCTTTATATGCGTGGCGGCTCGAGTCCTCTCGTCCTCTGGCTTGAGATGGCTGCCACCTATGGGTCAGATGATTGCATTGCACCATTAAGCAATTGGTAATTACATATTTAATTTGTCCTAAACAGTGTAAAATTTTGGAAAAAAAATTTCACGAAAATAAATTGTCACGCACAACGAGTCTGTGTGCAAAATGTCAGCTCGATTGGATCACGGGAAGTGGGTTAAAAAACGACCGAAAGATTTGCACGGTCGTAAGCAAGCAAGCGAATTTAATATAAAGGATTTAGCAAGTAAACCCGTAAAAACAAAGTTTTTCACTATAAATCCTTTATATGCGTGGCGGCTAGAGTCCTCTCGTCCTCTGGCTTGAGATGGCTGCCACCTATGGGTCAGATGATTGCATGCACCGTTAAGCAATTGGTAATTAAATATAATATTTTTGTCCTAAAAAGTGTCAAATTTTGGAAAAAAAAATTTCACGAACATTCATTGTCACGCACAACGAGTCTGTGTGCAAAATGTCAGCTCGATTGGATCACGGGAAGTGGGTTAAAAAACGACCGAAAGATTTGCACGGTCGTAAGCAAGCAAGCGAACTTAATATACCCCATGTAGCCTTTAAACAGACGGTCGGGCTGATGTGTTACCGAGTAGCGGCAGTACCTATGAAGGCCGGCACGGCAGGTGAGGGTTGGGTGGCCAGCACCACGCCCGGCCGCCTTTGTCTTTCCCTCGTGGTGACATTCACGCACCGCACACTCCACCACACAGTCCACACACAGACACCACTACTTTGACTTTATTATTATACCAGGTAAGGGCCCACTGAGCTATATATCTCTTATTCAGAAGCGCACCTGCCCACCACAAATGACGGAGAGAAAAACCGGAGGTCATGGAGAACAAAAGACCGCTCGGGCCACGGGGAGAGAACGGGAGAGAGACCCAAACTCCAAATACACAGCAGCAGACGTCAGGGTCATGGATCGAAAGGACGACCTCCTGTATACCAGGCGAGTTAATAAACATCTTCTTGGTTCTTTCGGTAAAGTCGTCACGTAGAAGGGAAGTCATAAAATAATAAAAATAAAACATCATAAAATAATTCTCACGACGTTTCGGCTACAACGCGAGCAGCCGTCTTCAGGTGAAGAATGAGACACTGCCAAGCTTGGAGCTTATATATAAGCTGGGTTGGAGGTGGAAGATGAGCGCCTTAACAAAAGAATGTGCATATCAAGAGGAATTTAGCATATTCATGGGAAATGAGTAGGAGGTGGGGGGGGGGGGGGTTTCAAAGTCATATTATGTCCGTGCATTATGCAGGATTAGCAGCATCAAAGGAGAACCAAGAAGATGAATCCCTGCAGTCACGAAAGCTTTAAATCGAAATTTGGTCTGCCATTGTTTTTCCTGTTGGTTTTTCTGCCTTTCTCAAGCCTGGGAATTGACGTACGAATGCAATATGAGCTTACATAGATAGACGTACCGTATTCTTAGGTGTTTTCGGTAAAGTCACGTAGGTAAAACATTAAAATGAATAAAAGTAAAATAAAAATCACGACGTTTCGGAGGCAACACAAGCTTCCGTCTTCAGGTGGAACCGTCACAGCCACGACAGCCGTATCAAGTAAATGAGAGATTGCAAAAGCTACTACTCTCATTTACTTGATACAGCTGTCGTGGCTGTGACGGTTCCACCCAGGGGCGGTTTCTTCATTAGGGCGATTGGGCGACGCACCACCGATGTCATTAAACCACAGAGTCACGCTAGCCGTCACTGCAGCCTCTGGATATAGTCCAATCAGCGTCATGCTACGTTCTGTGGAGTACCGCCTCTTTTTGGGCGATTTCCCTCCGGCTGAGAATCGCCCCGAGTGGCTCCATAGACTTACATTCAAAGATGTTTTTTTTGGACCGGGGGGCGCTGCAATGCATTCTCTACGGCTTCCGGGAGGGCTCGCCCTAACGTGCTAACGTCATCATACGTGCTTACGTCATCATACGTAAGCACGTTTCATCCAACAATATAATTTGTCGCCACCTAGTGGAATCTTTAATAAAATAAACTTGAGTGGATTGTATATTAATAGTGAGTATAGAAACAAACAAGATGTATTGTAAGAGTCACTTTATTTTTCATTAATATTAAAGAGGGAGAAGTTGCCTTTACATGCTTAAGCTGTTAATTTATCCATTGCATGGGTGGACCTTATCCTTATCAATCATCCAGACATTTGCCCCCCCTGAGAGATTTTGCAGGAGCCGCCACTGGTTTCACCTGAAGACGGAAGCTTGTGTTGCCTCCGAAACGTCGTGATTTTTATTTTATTTTTATTAATTTAAATTTTTTACCTACCTGGTGACTTTAACGAAACAACCTAAGAATATGAATCCTTGCAGTCACGAAAGCTTCAAATCTAGAATAGACATACCGCTTAGGATTAAAGTAATATTCGAATAGTGAAGTGCAAATGTTCTTGTCAAAGACAAAGATGGTTTATGAGCAGTAGAAGTGGGTTTAAGAGAAAATTGTTAACGATTAACCCAGGGGTCGGGAAACTTTTTGACTGGGAGAGCCATAAAAACCAAATATTTCTAAATATATTTCATTGAGAGCCATATAGTAATTTTTAACGTATAATAAATGAAATATGTCTTACTTTTAATGCGACTTCTGGTGCTGCATGGTTTTGCTGATGGCCTTGTAGTCTGGTTCATACGTTGTGAGGTTGAGCTTCGTGCAGGCATGACCCGTGAAATGTATTTTCAAAACGAATTTCTGTTTACTTCAAAATGACACACTATTATTAAACAAATGTCACAAGTATTTTAAAATCAGTTCCAAACCGATTTTTTTTTCAACTCAAAATTGTCTGGGAGCAGCCATATGCCGTCACTGGAAGAGCCATATATGGCTCGCGAGCCATAGGTTCCCGACCGCTGGATTAATCGGACGTGCACACCAGTCACGTGGTTAATGGCGACTCGGTTCAAGAGTTGCTGTGTGTGACCCCACGTGCTGTTGCATCTTGCAGATTAACCACAAGAAATGTGTTTGCCCTCGATTTGGAGCACCTGCCCAACATCCTTCGAGTTTGCAACATTTGACTTTACCGAAAAAACCAAAGAGTATAAATAAAATGATAATTGGTTTTTTACCCTTCTATCTGGCAACAAAACTGACACGTTTTTTTACAAGGAGTCATGTTTGCATAGACCGCATTACCTGCAGTCATAATACAAACAAAAGAACATAACTCTGATAATGTATGTGCACTGTCCTTGAAGTTGATTGGTCCACACCCGAGACAGCTTTCCTTAGAGCCTCGTCTCACATGGTGTTGGACCAGATGACGCCAAAAGGCGCACAACTCAAAGACAATGCACCATCAGAGTATGAGAGCTCGGGGTGAAGCATTTACACCATTGGAACCTCATTTGCCAGTAGCAAAATATGATAATTGGTTTTTTACCCTTCTATCTGGCAACAAAACTGACACGTTTTTTTACAAGGAGTCATGTTTGCGTAGACCACAATACCTGCAGTCATAATGCAAACAAAAAACATAACTCTGATAATGTATGCACTGTCCTTGAAGTTGATTGGTCCACACCCGAGACAGCTTTCCTTAGAGCCTAGTCTCACATGGTGTTGGACCAGATGACGCCAAAAGGCGCAAAATTGTTGCCAGATAGAAGGGTGAAAAACCAATTATCATATTTTTACTGGCAAATGAGGTTCCCATAGAGTATAAATAAAGTCACGTGGGTAAAAAATAAAATAAATGAAAACAACTAAATTAAATCACGACGTTTCGGGCGCAACACAAGCATCCTTCTTCAGGTGGGGACAACGTAGCGAAAGCACAACCCAAGATCTGCAAAGAGGAGTGGGACAAAATCCCTCCTGAGATGTGTGCAAACCTGGTGGCCAACTACAAGAAACGTCTGACCTCTGTGATTGCCAACAAGGGTTTTGCCACCAAGTACTAAGTCATGTTTTGCAGAGGGGGTCAAATACTTATTTCCCTCATTAAAATGCAAATCAATTTATAACATTTTTGACATGCGTTTTTCTGGATTTTGTTGTTGTTATTCTGTCTCTCACTGTTCAAATAAACCTACCATTAACATTATAGACTGATCATTTCTTCGTCAGTGGGAAAACGTACAAAATCAGCAGGGGATATCCCCTCACTGTAAGCCACTTTGTTGAGCTACCATTTGTGGCCAGGTCGCTTCTGAATAAGTATAAGCAGTAAAAACAAAGTTTTTCGATCTAAATCCTTTATATGCGTGGCGGCTAGAGTCCTCTCGTCCTCTGGCTTGAGATGGCTGCCACCTATGGGTCAGATGATTGTCTGCAGTATTAAACAATTGGTAATTAAATATTTAATTTGTTTTCCCTAACCAGTGTAAAATTTTGTAAAAAAAAATTCACGAACATTAATTGTCTCGCACAACGAGTCTGTGTGCAAAATGTCAGCTCGATTGGATCACGGGAAGTGGGTTAAAAAACGACCGAAAGGTTTGCACGGTCGTAAGCAAGCAAGCAAGCACGCAAGCACGCAAGCAAGCACGCAAGCGAACTTAATATAAAGGATCTAAAAATAAGTTCAAACCTCAGTAACGTGTGTTTGTACTGTTTGCTGTTGTAACGTTCTTACCCATCCTCTACCCCCCATCTGTGAAAAGAGCTTCATAGCTCATCGGATTTCTCCAGTATAAATACATATGCATCACATAGAGACCCATTAATCTCTGGGTCTCTATGTAGACTCACATAGAGACCTGCGTAGACTCACATAGAGACATGTAGCATCACATAGAGACCCATTCATCTTTGAGTCTCTTTGTGATGGGTCTATGGGTCTCTGTGTNATGAGTCTATGGGTTTCTGTGTGATGAGTCTATGGGTCTCTATGGTGAGTCTATGGGTCTCTGTGTGGTGAGTCTATGGGTCTCTGTGTGNTGAGTCTGTGGGTCTCTATGCGAGTCTATGGGTCTCTGTGTGAGTCTACGGGTCTCTATGCGAGTCTATGGGTCTCTGTGTGAGTCTATGGGTCTCTGTGTGAGTTTATGGGTCTACGTGAGTCTACGGGTCTCTGTGTGAGTCTATGGGTCTCTGTGTGAGTCTATGGGTCTCTGTGTGAGTCTATGGATCTCTATGGGAGTCTGCAGGTCTCTATGTGAATCTACGGGTCTGTGTGTGAGTCTATGGTCTCTGTGTGAGTCTATAGGTCTCTCTGTGAGTCTATGGGTCTCTATGTGAGTCTACGTCTCTGTGTGAGTCTATGGGTCTCTGTGTGAGTCTATGGGTCTCTATGCGAGTATACGGGTCTCTGTGAGTCTATGGTCTCTGTGTGAGTCTATGGGTCTCTGTGTGAGTCTGTGGGTCTCTGTGTGAGTCGACGGGTCTCTATGCGAGTCTATGGGTCTCTATGTGAGTCTACGGGTCTCTGTGTGAGTCTACAGGTCTGTGTGTGAGTCTACGGGTCTCTGTGTGAGTCTATGGGTCTCTGTGTGAGTCTATGGGTCTCTGTGTGAGTCTGTGGGTCTCTGTGTGAGTCGACGGGTATCTGTGTGAGTCTATGGGTCTCTATGTGAGTCTACGGGTCTCTATGTGAGTCTACGGGTCTCTGTGTGAGTCTATGGGTCTCTATGCGAGTATACGGGTCTCTATGCGAGTCTACGGGTCTCTATGTGAGTCTACGGGTCTCTATGTGAGTCTACGGGTCTCTGTGTGAGTCTATGGGTCTCTATGCGAGTATACGGGTCTCTGTGTGAGTCTATGGGTCTCTGTGTGAATCTATGGGTCTCTGTGTGAGTCTACAGGTCTCTGTGTGAGTCTATGGGTCTCTGTGTGAATCTATGGGTCTGTGTGTGAGTCTATGGCTCTCTGTGTGAGTCTATGGGTCTCTGCGTGAGTCACAGTTGACTGGGCCGATACCCTCCCCTCTTGCCCGCTAGATGAACCAACAGCTTCGCTTACTTATTAGAATTGTTCATCTTCTTAAGTGTAGAGAATCGTGATATGAAGACGCCACACACACACACATCCAATATTCTAGGCTCGCGTTACACACGGCAAGGGAGGGAGGGGGGGAGGAGGAGGGGAGGGTGGGGCGTGTATTGTGACGTTCCTATGAATGCAGAGCGCGTGTCACTGGCTGAATGCGGTCACTTGAAGAGGTCGGAAGGAGGTGGAGGTGGTGAATCAGCAAAGTCCACAATGGCAGCCCCGTGGTACGGCAGTTTCTGTCTGTCTCTCTCTTAAATTTCGATGTAAAGCTTCTTTCGTGACTGCAGGGATTCATCTTCTTGGTTCTTTCGGTAAAGTCACGTAGAAGGGAAGTAATAAAATAATAGAAATAAAACATAATAAAATAATTCTCACGACGTTTCGGCCACAACGCAAGCAGCCGTCCTCAGGTGAAGAACAGGTCTGTCAGACGCTGTCTTTCTAACAGACCTGTTCTTCACCTGAGGACGGCTGCTTGCGTTGTGGCCGAAACGTCGTGAGAATTATATTTTATTATGTTTTATTTTATTATTTTATTATTTCCCTTCTACGTGCTTTTATTTAACTCTCTCTGTCCGTTGTTGTTGTATCCTTAAATCTTGTAACTCAATTTTAACCCACTTCCCAATGTGGTATCAATTGCAAACTTGGTATACTTAT
Organism: Lethenteron camtschaticum; assembly: GCA_018977245.1. Taxonomy (NCBI): domain Eukaryota; kingdom Metazoa; phylum Chordata; class Hyperoartia; order Petromyzontiformes; family Petromyzontidae; genus Lethenteron; species Lethenteron camtschaticum. The sequence continues at coordinate 26,040 of WFAB01002515.1, read as the reverse complement.
GTCTTACTGATTGCAATGCTATATTCTATCATTAAAAGTAAAAATATATTTTTAAACAATCTTTTTACACGCTTTCTATTAACTCTCTCTGTCTGTTGTTGTTGTATCCTCAAATCTTGTAACTCAATTTTAACTCACTTGCCAATGTAGCATCGACTGCGAACTTGGTATACTTATGTCTTACTGATGTCAATACTACCTTCTATCATAAAAAGTAAATGTTTAAAAATCTATTTACACACTTTCTATTAACTAACTCTGTTGTCGTTTTCGTATCCTCAAATTTTGTAACTCAATTTTAACCCACTTGCCAATGTGGTATCAATTGCAAACTTTGTATACTTATGTCTTACTGATGGCAATGTCATGTTCTATCATTAAAAATAAAACATATTTTTAAACAATCTTTTTACACGCTTTCTATTAACTCTCTCTGTCTGTTGTTGTTATCGTATCTTCAAATATTGTAACTCAATTTTAACTCACTTCCCAATGTAGCATCGACTGCACACTTAGTATACTTATGTCTTACTGATGTCAATACTATATTCTATCATAAAAAGTATATTTTTAAAAATCTATTTACACACTTTCTATTAAATCTCTCTGTCTGTTGTTGTTGTATCTTCAAATCTGCTAACTCAATTTTAACCCACTTCCAATGTAGCATCGACTGCACACTTGTATACTTATGTCATACTGATGTTAATACTATATTCTATCATTAAAAGTATATTTTTAAACATCTATTTACACACTTTCTATTAACTAACTCTGTTGTTGTCGTATCATCAAATCTTGTAACTCAATTTTAACCCACTTCTCAATGTGATATCGACTTTAAACTTGGCATACGTATGTCATACTCATGACAATACTATGTTCTATCATTAAAATTAAAATTCTTATTTTAAACATTATTCTTCCATTGTTATGTTTCGGCTTGGGTCTAATTGTCCACGCTCAACTGACTTTGGCTGTAATTGGCCACAGTCGCTTACGTTGTGGCAAGCTTCAGGGCACTTCCAGGAGTCGTGGAGTTCTTCCATTACTAGTGCGGTACATTTCATTAAAGCGTGTTTTTGAAAAGTTTTTTTTAAATATTACCTATTTCTCTCCCTTCCACACACACGCGCGCTCTCAACGATAACTAGGATTGACGTTTAGTGACAAACTATATCTGTGTTCAAGACTTCTGCGCTCATGCGCCCGTCTGGAACGCTCCTCCTTCCGATAGGAGGGGAGCCTCTGGGAGCTTTGTACTTTTAAATCATAATATCGATTGAAAAACTAATTTCTTTAGAACTGCTTTATGCAGTTCTAAAGAAATGATGCCTTTTGGCGTCATCTGGTCCAACACCATGTGAGACTAGGCTCTAAGGAAAGCTGTCTCGGGTGTGGACCAATCAACTTCAAGGACGGTGCATATCATTATCAGCGTTGTGTTTTTTGTTTGCATTTTAACCGCAAGTGTTGTGGTCAATGCAAACATGATCCTTGTATAAAGGTGTCAGTTTTGTTGCCAGGTAAAAGGGTAAAAACCAATTATCATATTTTGCTCTGGCAAAGGAGGTTCCAATGGTGTAAATGCTTACCCGAGCTCTCATACTCTGATGGTGCATTGTCTTTGAGTTGTGCGCCTTTTGGCGTCATCTGGTCCAACACCATGTGAGACTAGGCTCTAAGGAAAGCTGTCTCGGGTGTGGACCAATCAACTTCAAGGACAGTGCATACATTATCAGAGTTATGTTTTTTGTTTGCATTATGACTGCAGGTATTGTGGTCTATGCAAACATGACTCCTTGAAAAAAAGGTGTCAGTTTTGTTGCCAGATAGAAGGGTAAAAACCAATTATCATATTTTTACTGGCAAATGAGGTTCCCATAGTGCTTTGAATGACGATTCACTGTTCGTTTTTGCCTGTTTATTTTTGGCTGGCCATAATTTGTTTTTTTTTTGGCATTCGGTTCAGGCGAGAAAGTAAAGCCTTGCCGAGTCTCAAGACTCATTTTCAGGAGGGTCCAACCAACGTTATTGCACTCGTAGTCGGGGTGGTCTGATTCTTTGCTGCTGCTGCTGCTGCTGCTACTGCTGCTGTTGCCAGCTGAGTGATTTGCAGGAGACTGAGTGTTGTGGTTGAGCATTGGGGGTTGTGATTTGGCGAATGCGGGTTATGTTGTATGTTAGGGTTTTTGTTTTTCTTTCAGCGATTGGAGAAAGCTGGAGAGACCAGAGATAGGAAACCCGTGCAGAACAGTGGTTAGAGAATACAAACTCCGCTCACTCAGTCTGTCGAACAGGGGAGATCATACAAACTCCACTCACTCTGTAGAACAGGGAGAGATCATACAAACTCCACTCACTCACTCTGTAGAACAGGGGAGATCATACACACTCCACTCACTCAGTCTGTAGAACAGATGGAGATCATACAAACTCACTCACTCTCACTCTGTAGAACAGGGCGAGATCATACAAACTCCACTCACTCACTCTGTAGAACAGAGGAGATCATACAAACTCCACTCACTCAGTCTGTAGAACAAGGGGAGATCATACAAACTACACAAACACTGTAGAACAGGGGGAGATCATACAAACTCCACTCACTCAGTCTGTAGAACAAGGGGAGATCATACAAACTCCACATACACTGTAGAACAGAGGGAGATCATACAAACTCCACTCACTCACTCTCACTCACTCTCTAGAACAGGGGAGATCATACAAACTCCACTCACACTCTGTAGAACAGATGGAGATCATACAAACTCCACTCACTCTCACTCTGTAGAACAGGGTGAGATCATACAAACTCCACTCACACTCTGTAGAACAGATGGAGATCATACAAACTCCACTCACTCTCACTCTGTAGAACAGGAGATCATACAAACTCCACTCACTCTGTAGAACAGGGGAGATCATACAAACTCCACTCACTCACTCTCTAGAACAGGGGGAGATCATACAAACTCCACTCACACACTGTAGAACAGGAGATCATACAAACTCCACTCAGTCTGTAGAACAGGAGATCATACAAACTCCACTCACTCTGTAGAACAGGGGGAGATCATACAAACTCCACTCACTCAGTTGTAGAACAGGGGGAGATCATACAAACTCCACTCACTCACTCTGTAGAACAGGGGGAGATCATACACACTCCACTCACTCAGTCTGTAGAACATGGGGAGATCATACAAACTCCACTCACACACTGTAGAACAGAGGATAACATACAAACTCCACTCACTCAGTTTGTAGAACAGGGGAGATCATACAAACTCCACTCACTCACTCTGTAGAACAGGGGGAGATCAACAAACTCCACTCACTCACTCTGTAGAACAGGGGAGATCATACAAACTCCATTCACTCACTCTGTAGGACAGGGGGAGATCATACAAACTCCATTCACTCACTGTAGAACAGGAGATCATACAAACTCCACTCACTCACTCTGTAGAACAGGGGGAGATCACACAAACTCCATTCACTCACTCTGTAGAACAGGGGGAGATCATACAAACTCCACTCACTCTCTAGAACAGGGGGAGATCACACAAACTCCACTCACTCACTCTGTAGAACAGGGGAGATCATACAAACTCCACTCACTCTCTAGAACAGGGGGAGATCATACAAACTCCACTCACTCAGTCTGTAGAACAGGGGAGATCATACAAACTGCACTCACTCACTCTGTAGAACAGGGGAGATCATACAAACTCCACTCACTCTCACTCTGTAGAACAGGGGAGATCATACAAACGCCACATACACTGTAGAACAGGGCGAGATCATACAAACTCCACTCACTCACTCTGTAGAACAGGGGGAGATCATACAAACTCCACTCACTCACTCTGTAGAACAGGGGGAGATCATACAAACTCCACTCACTCTCACTCTGTAGAACAGGGTGAGATCATACAAACGCCACATACACTGTAGAACAGGGGAGATCATACAAACTCCACTCACTCACTCTGTAGAACAGGGGAGATCATACAAACTCCACTCACTCTCACTCTGTAGAACAGGGGAGATCATACAAACGCCACATACACTGTAGAACAGGGGAGATTATACAAACTACACTCACTCACTCTGTAGAACAGGGGAGATCATACAAACTCCACTCACTCTGTAGAACAGGGGAGATCATACAAACTCCACAACACTGTAGAACAGGGGAGATCATACAAACTCCACTCACTCTGTAGAACAGAGGGAGATCATACAAACTCCACTCACTCTGTAGAACAGGGGGAGGTCATACAAACTCCACTCACTCTGTAGAGCAGGGGGAGATCATACAAACTCCACTCACTCACTCTGTAGAACAGGGGGAGATCATACAAACTCCACTCACTCTGTAGAGCAGGGGGAGATCATACAAACTCCACTCACTCACTCTGTAGAGCAGGGGAGATCATACAAACTCCACTCACTCACTCTGTAGAGCAGGGGAGATCATACAAACTCCACTCACTCACTCACTCTGCAGAACAGGGGGAGATCATACAAACTCCACTCACTCTGCAGAACAGGGGGAGATCATACAAACTCCACATACACTGTAGAACGGGGAGATCATACAAACTCCACTCACTCTCTAGAACAGGGGGAGATCATACAAACTCCACATACACTGTAGAACGGGGAGATCATACAAGCTCCACTCACTCACTCTGTAGAACAGGGGGAGATCATACAAACTCCACTCACTCACTCTAAACAGGGGAGATCATACAAACTCCACTCACTCTGTAGAACAGGGGGAGATCATACAAACTCCACTCACTCAGTCTGTAGAACAGGGGAGATCACACAAACTCCACTCACTCACTCTAAACAGGGGAGATCATACACACTCCACTCACTCAGTCTGTAGAACAGGGGAGATCATACAAACTCCACTCACTCTGTAGAACAGGGGGAGATCAAACAAACTCCACTCACTCACTCTGTAGAACAGGGGAGATCAAACAAACTCCACTCACTCACTCTGTAGAACAGGGGAGATCAACAAACTCCACTCACTCACTCTGTAGAGCAGGGGAGATCATACAAACTCCACTCACTTAGTCTGTAGAGCAGGGGGAGATCATATAAACTCCACTCACTCAGTCGAAAGAACAGGGGGAGATCATACAAACTCCACTCACTCTCTCTGTAGACAGGGGGAGATCATACAAACTCCACTCACTCAGTCTGTAGAGCAGGGGAGATCATACAAACTCCACTCACTCAGTCTGTAGAGCAGGGGAGATCACACAAACTCCACTCACTCACTCTAAAACAGGGGGAGATCATACAAACTCCACTCACTCTCTAGAACAGGGGGAGATCATACAAACTCCACTCACTCTGTAGAACAGAGGGAGATCATACAAACTCCACATACACTGTAGAACCCGGGGAGATCATACAAACTCCACTCGCACTCTGTAGGACAGGAGATCATACAAACACCACATACACTGTAGAACAGGGGAGATCATACAAACTCCACTCACTCAGTCTGTAGAACAGGGGAGATCATACAAGCTCCACTCACTCACTCTCTAGAACAGGGAGATCATACAAACTCCACTCGCACTCTGTAGGACAAGAGATCATACAAACACCACATACACTGTAGAACAGGGGGAGATCATACAAACTCCACTCCCTGAGTCTGTAGAACAGGGGGAGATCATACAAGCTCCACTCACTCAGTCTCACTCACTCACTGGGGAGGGGCTGGGTGGGGCTGGGTGGGGTTGGGAGGGGTGGGGCTGGGTGGGGGGTGGGGAGGGATGGGGCTGGGTGGGGAGGGGCTGCTCACCCCGTGGTGCCCTTATAAAACTCAACGTTTCACCCACTCACTACCGGCTTGTGCCCGCCCTCACAGTCGGCCATATTTGCGGAATACACCACGCCGCCGTTGTTGACCCTGCAGGCCATTGACCGAGCAACCCGACGTTCCTACCAGCTCCCTCCGCAGGAACTTGTGTGTACTCGCACTGACTCCTCCCACCTTCTGTTTAGCTGCATCCCCAGGTGGCTGCTGCTGCTGCTGCTGTCTGCAGGCACGGTGCACGCACAGCAGACATGCATCCCCGTCAACACACCATCCAACTGGAGCGCGCCGACTGCCAAGAATGCACCGCCGTCAACACCACCACGTGCGCCGGCCATTGCATCACCTGGGTGAGAAGCGTGCGGTTTGCGGTCGCAAACTCTCCCACTCACTCACTCACCCACCCACTCACTCACTCACTCACCCACCACTCACTCACACACCCACTCACTCACTCACCCACCACTCACTCACACACTCACCCACTCACTCACTCACGTCACCCACTCACCCGTACCACCACTCACACACTACTCTCACTCACTCACACACCCACCCCACTCACCCACTCACTCACTCACCNACTCACTCACACTCACACTCACTCACCCACCCACTCACCCACCCACCCACTCACTCACCCACTCACCCACCCACCCTCACTCACCCACTCACTCACACACCCACTCACGAACTCACTCACACACCCACTCATGAACTCCTCACCCACCCACCCACTCACCCACGCACCCCTACTCACCACCAACCAGAGGCGCACGGGTTATCCTTACCCGTACCCGGCCGCACCAGGGTCGCAAATGGGTACCCGTACCCGGCGGGTACGGGTAGCCGGTATCGGGTAGGGTACGGGTATCGGGTGCCCAGTTGCGAACTCTGGCGTGCGGTTTGTGGTGCCGATTCACGCGGTTGGCTACATATGGGGCCGTCCATAAATGACGTCACGCACTTAGGGGCGGAGGAGGGGGGGGGGGTCAGACATTTGTGACGATGTGTGACGAGGGGGGAGGGGGGTGGGGTTTGAGAAATGTGACGTCACATCAAAAAGTGCAACTTTGCAGGTAGGAACAACAGTTCCCATACGCCTCTTCTTGGTTCTTTCGGTAAAGTCGCGTAGAAGGGAAATAACAAAACAATAAAACTAAAAATATTACTTCCTTCTACGTGATGACTTTACCGAAAGAACCAAGAAGATGAATCCCTGCAGTCACGAAAGCTTTAAATCAAAAGTTCCCACACTGCCCACCAGGGATTATTTGTCTGTCGTGCATAGCCCATCCCACACACGTAGAACGCTCCCGGATTGGTTGAAGTGCGTCACGTGACCGCGAGATTTCTGTCCAAGCAAATTCCTACCTGCCCACTCCGAACCAACGTGTATCAATGTAGACAACTCGTTAAGTCTAGATTTGAAGCTTTCGTGACTGCAAGGATTCATACTCTTATATTTTGTCGGTAAAGTCACGTAGGTAAAAAATATTAGAATAAAATAAATAATAAAATAATAGAATAAATAATAGAAATTTCTATAATTTTTTATTTTTATATATTTTTTTATTTCTTCTATTATTTTTATAATTTCTTTTTATTATTTACTTTTTTACCTACGCGACTTTACCGAAAAAACCTAAGAGTATAGACAACACGTTCTACTTCATTAAGTCGACTTTTAATGATCGTTTTCTACTACAACATCAGAGTGCAGTGCCACATTGAATACGCACTACAATGACAATAGTTCAAAGCGATTTGAAGCATTTTATTTTATTTTTGGGGGCTGGCGGTGGGGGGGGGNCAAAGCTTTGTGATGTCATATTTGAGGGGGGTGGGTTCTGTTGTTTATGCCATTAATTGTGAAAATTCCGTCACAGTTCCTATGATCACTGTTTCATTGCTTTCATGGCTTTATTTTGGTGATTTCGAAAAGTGTATTGGTTTAGCCATGTTTGTGTTGTTGTAGTACAGAGTTAGACTGATGGCCTTAATCTAAGTTGTCTTGTGGTTGTTGTTGGTTGTTTGACTTGCATCCCACTGGGATTTTTGCACACAGCGGTGATTTTTTTCTGCAATATTTTGCTGTCTTTTCTTTGATTTTCATGTTTGCACTCAGTCACATATTCACTTTAAGATGTTCATGTTTTTTGTTTGTTGCGGTTGCACCCGATTCAAGAGCCGAATGGCTCACAGGGCTACACCTAAACAGGTCCCTGCGGGGTGGGCTGGTAGGAACGAACAAATGAATGGCCATAATAAAATGAAATGGCGGGGTACGATACGATGGGAGAGTTTGAGGCCTAGTTCTAGGCTTTAGGCCTAGCTGTAGGCTTTAGGCCGCTGTGAGTTAATTTTTAATTTAAATGTTTTAATTAAAAACTATCTCAGGGAATTATAAGAAAATGTTACACTTGTTTAGCCAGGAAAGCCTCACTGAGTCTAAAGGTTTTGTAGGGTCCTGCCAAGTGTTTGCAGTAGGGGCGATGTTGCTACACCTAATCGGACATCGGACGGACGGACGATATAATCTATTGTAGGCTGGTTCACTTCGTTCCTACCAGTATAAATGAACTGGAACGGACTTTGTGACGCCGTGTGACGAATGGTGGTGGGGGGGGGGTCAAAAATCGTCCAAAATCGTCCAAAATCGCGTGATGTCATTTATGGACGGTCCCCTTTCCCCACCCCAACCCCCTCAACCCGTCCGCCACCACCCGCAGGACTTCAACAGCCCCTGGAGTTCCTGCTACCGGCGACGGCGCCCAACAACCACGTGTGCACGTACTGGCGCGTCTCGTACCGCAGGGCGCGCCTTCGCGGGTGCCGCGATGGCGCCGACCCGTCGCTGCTCTACCCCGTGGCCGACGAGTGCCGCTGCTCGGCGTGCGACTGGCGCACCACCGACTGCACCGACCGCAGCCTCGAGCCCGGGTACTGCCGCAGCCGCGGTGGCGGCGGTGGTGGTGGCGCGGTGGGGGTGGTGATGGCGGTGGTGGTGGTGGTGGTGGTGGTCATGGTGGTGGTGGTGGTCATGGTGGTCATGGTCTTGGTGGTGGTGGTGGCGGTGATAGTGGTGGCGGTGGTGGTAGCGGTGGTGGTCATGGTGGTGGTGGTCATGGTCGTGGTGGTCATGGTCCTGGTGGTGGTGGTGGCGGTGGTGGTCATGGTGGTGGTGGCGGTGGTGGTCATGGTGGTGGTGGTGATGGTCGTGGTGGTGTTGGTGGTGGCGTTGGTCCTGATGGTGGTGGCGGCGGTGGTGGTGGCGGTGGTGGTGGCGGTGTTGGTGGCGGTGTTGGTGGTGGTGGTAGAGGTGGTGGTGGCGGTGGTCATGGTGGTGATGGCGGTGGTCATGGTGGTGATGGTCGTGGTGGTGGTGTTGGTCCTGGTGGTGGTGGTGGCGGCAGTGTTGATGGCAGTGTTGGTGGTGGTGGTGGTAGCGGTGGTGTTGGTGATGGTGGCGGCGGTGGTGTTGGTCGTGGTGGTGTTGGTGCGGTGTTGGTGGTGGTGATGTTGGTGGTGTTGGTCCTGATGGTGGCGGTGATGGTCGTAGTGGTCGTGGTGGTGATGGTCATGTGGTGGGAGCAGTGATGATGGCGGTGGTGGTCATGGTGTTGGTAGCGGTGGTGTTGGTGATGATGGCGGTGTTGTTGGTGGTGGTGGTGTTGGTGGTGCTGGTGGTGGTGGCGGTCGTGGTGGTCAAGGTGATGATGGTCGTGGTGCTAATGGCGGTGGTGTTGGTCGTGGCGGTGGTGTTGGTGGTGGTGGTCATGGTGGTAGGAGCGGTGATGAAGGCGGTGTTGGTGGTGGTGGTAGCGGTGTCGAGCATAGCGGAAGAGGCTGGGTGGGTCACTGGGGGGAGGACATGGAGGTCACGGTGGAGGTCACAGTGGCAGTAACGGTGGTGGCGTTGGCGTTGGTGGCAGTGGTGTTGACAGAAGCGGTTGGGCTGGAGGTCATAGTGGCACGGGGACGGTAGTGGTGGTGTTGGTGGGGGTGATGGTAGTGGTGGTGTTGGTGATGGTAGTGGTGGTGTTGGTGGGGGTGATGGTAGTGGTGGTGTTGGTGGGGGTGATGGTAGTGGTGGTGTTGGTGGGGTGATGGTAGTGGTGGTGTTGGTGGTGTTGGTGATGCTAGCAGTGGTGGTGTTGGTGGAGTTGTTGGTGGTGTTGGTGATGCTAGCAGTGGTGGTGTTGGTGGGGGTGATGGTAGTGGTGGTGTTGGTGGGGTGATGGTAGTGGTGGTGTTGGTGGGGGTGATGGTAGTGGTGGTGTTGGTGATGGTAATGGTGGTGTTGGTGGGGGTGATGGTAGTGGTGGTGTTGGTGGGGGTGATGGTAGTGGTGGTGTTGGTGGGGTGATGGTAGTGGTGGTGTTGGTGGGGTGATGGTAGTGGTGGTGTTGGTGGGGGTGATGGTAGTGGTGGTGTTGGTGGGGTGATGGTAGTGGTGGTTGGTGGGGGTGATGTAGTGGTGGTGTTGGTGGTGTTGGTGATGCTAGCAGTGGTGGTGTTGGTGGAGTTGTTGGTGGTGTTGGTGATGCTAGCAGTGGTGGTGTTGGTGGGGGTGATGGTAGTGGTGGTGTTGGTGTGGGTGATGGTAGTGGTGGTGTTGGTGGGGTGATGGTAGTGGTGGTGTTGGTGGGGTGATGGTAGTGGTGGTGTTGGTGGGGGTGATGGTAGTGGTGGTGTTGGTGGGGTGATGTAGTGGTGGTGTTGGTGGTGTTGTTGGTGTTGTTGGTGGTGTTGGTGATGCTCGCAGTGGTGGTGATGGCGGTGTGGGTAGTAGCAGTCGTGGCCAGGGAGGAGAATGGATAGAGGGCACATTCCACTCCACGCTGATGGCGGCAGCGCCGGCGACGTTGATGGCAACACCAACGTCTGGGCAGGAGGGCGCCGAGGGCACAGCGATGACGGCGGCGCTCACGCGGGCGAAGGCAGCGGTGGCAGCGGTGGCAGGCGTGGCGGATGCAGAGGGCATGGTCGCGGTGCTGGTCACGGTGCTGGTGGCAGTGTTGGTGGCGGTGCTGGTGGCGGTGTTGGTCGCGGTGCTGGTGGCGGTGTTGGTGGCGGTGTTGGTCGCGGTGTTGGTGGCGGTGTTGGTCGCGGTGCTGGTCGCGGTGTTGGTGGCGGTGTTGGTGGCGGTGTTGGTGGCGGTGTTGGTCGCGGTGCTGGTCGCGGTGCTGGTCGCGGTGTTGGTGGCGGTGTTGGTGGCGGTGTTGGTGGCGGTGTTGGTCGCGGTGCTGGTCGCGGTGCTGGTCGCGGTGTTGGTGGCGGTGTTGGCAGCGGTGTTGGTGGCGGTGTTGGTGGCGGTGTTGGTCGCGGTGCTGGTCGCGGTGCTGGTCGCGGTGCTGGTCGCGGTGCTGGTGGCGGTCGCGGTCGCGGTGTTGGCAGCGGTGTTGGCAGCGGTGTTGGCAGCGACGTTGGCGGCGGTGTCGGCAGCGACATCGGCAGTAACCGTAGCTGGGCAAGAGGCAGGAGAGGACGATGCCGAGGACGCGCCACGTCTCCCCGTCACCGGGGCGGCCGCCATGGTGGCCGTCACCGGGGCGGTCGGGGGAAGTCTCAGGGGGGCGCAGAGGGCCCGGGGCTCGACGCCCCACGGCACCGACGACGGTGGGGGGTCGAGGCGTCCGTGGAGCCCACGGCAAGCACTCGCTCTCCACATGTCGTGAGAGGGGGGGCGCCCCCCCGGGGGGGCGCCCCCCCACCTCGGGTGTGGTGGTGTTGGGGGCGGGGAACGGCGCTTCGGAGAATCGCTCTTCGGTTGGCGGACATCTTTGTTCGAGACTCTATCCGAGTGATCGAGTCACCGCGACATGCGATTTATCGAACTCGATTTGGGATTTGTCGTGAATGATGTTTTGTAAATGCCACGTCAATATGGGTGCAGAACTAGAGGAATGGTTTGACCCATAGACACTCCTCATGTAGAACAGGGGATGGTTTGACCCATAAACACTCATGTAGAACAGGGGGATGGTTTGACCCATAGACACTCATGAAGAACAGGGGATGGTTTGACCCATAGACACCCCTCATGTAGAACAGGGGGATGGTTTGACCCATAGACACCCTCATGTAGAACAGGGAATGCTTTGACCCATAGACACCCCTCATGTAGAACAGGGGAATGGTTGACCCATAGACACCCCTCATGAAGAACAGGGAATGGTTTGACCCATACACACCCCTCATGAAGAACAGGGGGATGGTTTGACCCATAAACACCCCTCATGAAGAACAGGGGATGGTTTGACCCATAGACACCCCTCATGTAGAACAGGGGAATGGTTTGACCCATAAACACCCCTGATGTAGAACAGGGGAATGGTTTGACCCATAAACACCCCTCATGAAGAACAGGGGGATGGTTTGACCCATAGACACCCCTCATGTAGAACAGGGAATGGTTTGACCCATAAACACCCCTCATGAAGAACAGGGGATGGTTTGACCCATAGACACCCCTCATGTAGAACAGGGGAATGGTTTGACCCATAGACACCCCTCATTAAGAACAGGGGAATGGTTTGACCCATAGACACCCCTCATGAAGAACAGGGAATGGTTTGACCCATAGACACCACTCATGTAGAACAGGGGATGGTTTGACCCATAGACACCCCTCATGTAGAACAGGGGAATGGTTTGACCCATAGACACCCCTCATGTAGAACAGGGGAATGGTTTGACCCATAGACACTCATGAAGAACAGGGGATGGTTTGACCCATAAACACCCCTCATGTAGAACAGGGGAATGGTTTGACCCATAGACACTCCTCATGTAGAACAGGGGGATGGTTTGACCCATAGACACTCCTCATGTAGAACAGGGGATGGTTTGACCCATAGACACTCCTCATGTAGAACAGGGGGATGGTTTGACCCATAGACACTCCTCATGTAGAACAGGGGGATGGTTTGACCCATAGACACCCCTCATGAAGACAGGGGGATGGTTTGACCCATAGACACTCATGTAGAACAGGGGAATGGTTTGACCATAGACACTCACGTAGAACAGGGGATGGTTTGACCCATAGACACTCATGTAGAACAGGGGATGGTTTGACCCATAGACACTCATGTAGAACAGGGGAATGGTTCGACCCATAGACACTCATGTAGAACAGGGGAATGGTTTGACCCGTAGACACCCCTCATGTAGAACAGGGGAATGGTTTGACCCATAGACACCCCTCATGAAGAACAGGGGATGGTTTGACCATAGACACCCCTCATGAAGAACAGGGGGCTGGTTTGACCCATAAACACTCATGTAGAACAGGGGATGGTTTGACCCATAGACACCCCTCATGTAGAACAGGGGATGGTTTGACCCATAAACACCCCTCATGAAGAACAGGGGGATGGTTTGACCCATAGACACCCCTCATGAAGAACAGGGGAATGGTTTGACCCATAGACACCCCTCATGAAGAACAGGGGAATGGTTTGACCCATAGACACCCTCATGAAGAACAGGGGATGGTTTGACCCATAGACACCCCTCATGTAGAACAGGGGAATGGTTTGACCCATAGACACCCCTCATGAAGAACAGGGGATGGTTTGACCCATAGACACCCCTCATGAAGAACAGGGGGATGGTTTGACCCATAGACACTCATGTAGAACAGGGGGATGGTTTGACCCATAGACACCCCTCATGTAGAACAGGGGAATGGTTTGACCCATAGACACTCATGTAGAACAGGGGGATGGTTTGACCCATAGACACCCCTCATGAAGAACAGGGAATGGTTTGACCCATAGACACTCATGTAGAACAGGGGAATGGTTCGACCCATAGACACCCCTCATGAAGAACAGGGGAATGGTTGACCATAGACACCCCTCATGAAGAACAGGGGATGGTTTGACCCATAGACACCACTCATGAAGAACAGGGGAATGGTTTGACCCATAGACACCCCTCATGAAGAACAGGGGATGGTTTGACCCATAAACACCCCTCATGAAGAACAGGGGATGGTTTGACCCATAGACACCACTCATGAAGAACAGGGGAATGGTTTGACCCATAGACACCCCTCATGAAGAACAGGGGATGGTTTGACCCATAGACACTCATGTAGAACAGGGGAATGGTTTGACCCATAGACACCACTCATGAAGAACAGGGGAATGGTTTGACCCATAGACACCCCTCATGAAGAACAGGGGAATGGTTTGACCCATAGACACCCCTCATGAAGAACAGGGGGATGGTTTGACCCATAGACACCACTCATGAAGAACAGGGGGATGGTTTGACCCATAGACACCACTCATGAAGAACAGGGGAATGGTTTGACCCATAGACACTCATGAAGAACAGGAGGATGGTTTGACCCATAGACACCCTCATGAAGAACAGGGGGATGGTTTGACCCATAGACACTCATGAAGAACAGGAGGATGGTTTGACCCATAGACACCCCTCATGAAGAACAGGGGGATGGTTTGACCCATAAACACTCATGTAGAACAGGGGATGGTTTGACCCATAGACAATCATGTAGAACAGGGGGATGGTTTGACCCATAGACACCCCTCATGTAGAACAGGGGGATGGTTTGACCCATAGACACTCATGAAGAACAGGGGGATGGTTTGACCCATAAACACTCATGTAGAACAGGGGATGGTTTGACCCATAGACACTCCTCATGTAGAACAGGGGATGGTTTGACCATAGACACCCCTCATGTAGAACAGGGGGATGGTTTGACCCATAGACACTCATGTAGAACATGACAGTAGTTTTACCCATTGACACTCATGTAGAACAGGGGAATGGTTTGACCCATAGACACCCCTCATGTAGAACAGGGGGATGGTTTGACCCATAGACACTCATGTAGAACATGACAGTAGTTTTACCCATAGACACTCATGTAGAACAGGGGGATGGTTTGACCCATAGACACCCCTCATGTAGAACAGGGGAATGGTTTGACCCATAGACACCCCTCATGTAGAACAGGGGGATGGTTTGACCCATAGACACTCATGTAGAACAGGGGATGGTTTGACCCATAGACACCCCTCATGAAGAACAGGGGATGGTTTGACCCATAAACACCCCTCATGTAGAACAGGGGAATGGTTTGACCCATAAACACCCCTCATGTAGAACAGGGGATGGTTTGACCCATAGACACTCCTCATGTAGAACAGGGGAATGGTTTGACCCATAGACACCCCTCATGTAGAACAGGGGATGGTTTGACCCATAGACACCCCTCATGTAGAACAGGGGAATGGTTTGACCCAAAGACACTCCTCATGAAGAACAGGGGAATGGTTTGACCCATAGACACCCCTCATGTAGAACAGGGGAATTGTTTGACCCATAAACACTCCTCATGTAGAACAGGGGAATGGTTTGACCCATAGACACTCATGTAGAACAGGGGATGGTTTGACCATAGACACCCCTCATGTAGAACAGGGGGATGGTTTGACCCATAAACACTCATGAAGAACAGGGGGATCGTTTGACCCATAGACACTCATGAAGAACAGGGGGATGGTTTGACCCATAGACACCCCTCATGAAGAACAAGGGAATGGTTTGACCATAGACACTCATGTAGAACAGGGGGATGGTTTGACCCATAGACACCCCTCATGAAGAACAGGGGGATGGTTTGACCCATAGACACCCCTCATGAAGAACAGGGGGATTGTTTGACCCATAGACACTCATGTAGAACAGGGGAATGGTTTGACCCATAGACACTCATGTAGAACAGGGGGATGGTTTGACCCATAGACACTCATGTAGAACAGGGGGATGGTTTGACCCATAGACACTCATGTAGAACAGGGGAATGGTTCGACCCATAGACACTCATGTAGAACAGGGGAATGGTTTGACCCATAGACACCCCTCATGAAGAACAGGGGATGGTTTGACCCATAGACACCCCTCATGAAGAACAGGGGATGGTTTGACCCATAGACACTCATGTAGAACAGGGGGATGGTTTGACCATAGACACCCCTCATGTAGAACAGGGGAATGGTTTGACCCATAGACACTCATGTAGAACAGGGGATGGTTTGACCCATAGACACCCCTCATGAAGAACAGGGGGATGGTTTGACCATAAACACCCCTCATGTAGAACAGGGAATGGTTTGACCCATAAACACCCCTCATGTAGAACAGGGGATGGTTTGACCCATAGACACTCCTCATGTAGAACAGGGGAATGGTTTGACCCATAGACACCCCTCATGTAGAACAGGGGGATGGTTTGACCCATAGACACCCCTCATGTAGAACAGGGGAATGGTTTGACCCAAAGACACTCCTCATGAAGAACAGGGGAATGGTTTGACCCATAGACACCCCTCATGTAGAACAGGGGAATTGTTTGACCCATAAACACTCCTCATGTAGAACAGGGGAATGGTTTGACCCATAGACACTCATGTAGAACAGGGGATGGTTTGACCCATAGACACCCCTCATGTAGAACAGGGGGATGGTTTGACCCATAAACACTCATGAAGAACAGGGGATCGTTTGACCCATAGACACTCATGAAGAACAGGGGGATGGTTTGACCCATAGACACCCCTCATGAAGAACAAGGGAATGGTTTGACCCATAGACACTCATGTAGAACAGGGGGATGGTTTGACCCATAGACACCCCTCATGAAGAACAGGGGATGGTTTGACCCATAGACACCCCTCATGAAGAACAGGGGGATTGTTTGACCCATAGACACTCATGTAGAACAGGGGAATGGTTTGACCCATAGACACTCATGTAGAACAGGGGGATGGTTTGACCCATAGACACTCATGTAGAACAGGGGATGGTTTGACCCATAGACACTCATGTAGAACAGGGAATGGTTCGACCCATAGACACTCATGTAGAACAGGGGAATGGTTTGACCCATAGACACCCCTCATGAAGAACAGGGGATGGTTTGACCCATAGACACCCCTCATGAAGAACAGGGGGATGGTTTGACCCATAGACACTCATGTAGAACAGGGGGATGGTTTGACCCATAGACACCCCTCATGTAGAACAGGGGAATGGTTTGACCCATAGACACTCATGTAGAACAGGGGATGGTTTGACCCATAGACACCCCTCATGAAGAACAGGGGAATGGTTTGACCCATAGACACTCATGTAGAACAGGGAATGGTTCGACCCATAGACACCCCTCATGAAGAACAGGGGAATGGTTTGACCCATAGACACCCCTCATGAAGAACAGGGGATGGTTTGACCCATAGACACCACTCATGAAGAACAGGGGAATGGTTTGACCCATAGACACCCTCATGAAGAACAGGGGATGGTTTGACCCATAAACACCCCTCATGAAGAACAGGGGGATGGTTTGACCCATAGACACCACTCATGAAGAACAGGGGAATGGTTTGACCCATAGACACCCCTCATGAAGAACAGGGGGATGGTTTGACCCATAGACACTCATGTAGAACAGGGAATGGTTTGACCCATAGACACCACTCATGAAGAACAGGGGAATGGTTTGACCCATAGACACCCCTCATGAAGAACAGGGGAATGGTTTGACCCATAGACACCCCTCATGAAGAACAGGGGATGGTTTGACCCATAGACACCACTCATGAAGAACAGGGGGATGGTTTGACCCATAGACACCACTCATGAAGAACAGGGGAATGGTTTGACCCATAGACACTCATGAAGAACAGGAGGATGGTTTGACCCATAGACACCCCTCATGAAGAACAGGGGATGGTTTGACCCATAGACACTCATGAAGAACAGGAGGATGGTTTGACCCATAGACACCCCTCATGAAGAACAGGGGGATGGTTTGACCCATAAACACTCATGTAGAACAGGGGNATGGTTTGACCCATAGACAATCATGTAGAACAGGGGATGGTTTGACCCATAGACACCCTCATGTAGAACAGGGGGATGGTTTGACCATAGACACTCATGAAGAACAGGGGGATGGTTTGACCCATAAACACTCATGTAGAACAGGGGGATGGTTTGACCATAGACACTCATGTAGAACATGACAGTAGTTTTACCCATTGACACTCATGTAGAACAGGGGGATGGTTTGACCCATAGACACCCCTCATGTAGAACAGGGGAATGGTTTGACCCATAGACACCCCTCATGTAGAACAGGGGATGGTTTGACCCATAGACACCCCTCATGAAGAACAGGGGATGGTTTGACCCATAGACACCCCTCATGTAGAACAGGGGGATGGTTTGACCCATAGACACCCCTCATGTAGAACAGGGGGATGGTTTGACCCATAGACACTCATGTAGAACAGGGGATGGTTTGACCCATAGACACCCCTCATGAAGAACAGGGGGATGGTTTGACCCATAAACACCCCTCATGTAGAACAGGGGAATGGTTTGACCCATAGACACCCCTCATGTAGAACAGGGGGATGGTTTGACCCATAGACACCCCTCATGTAGAACAGGGGGATGGTTTGACCCATAGACACTCATGTAGAACAGGGGGATGGTTTGACCCATAGACACCCCTCATGTAGAACAGGGGGATGGTTTGACCCATAGACACCCCTCATGTAGAACAGGGGATGTTTGACCCATAGACACTCATGTAGAACAGGGGATGGTTTGACCCATAGACACCCCTCATGAAGAACAGGGGATGGTTTGACCCATAAACACCCCTCATGTAGAACAGGGAATGGTTTGACCCATAAACACCCCTCATGTAGAACAGGGGGATGGTTTGACCCATAGACACTCCTCATGTAGAACAGGGGAATGGTTTGACCCATAGACACCCCTCATGTAGAACAGGGGGATGGTTTGACCATAGACACCCCTCATGTAGAACAGGGGAATGGTTTGACCCAAAGACACTCCTCATGAAGAACAGGGGAATGGTTTGACCCATAGACACCCCTCATGTAGAACAGGGGAATTGTTTGACCCATAAACACTCCTCATGTAGAACAGGGGAATGGTTTGACCCATAGACACTCATGTAGAACAGGGGATGGTTTGACCCATAGACACCCCTCATGTAGAACAGGGGATGGTTTGACCCATAAACACTCATGAAGAACAGGGGATCGTTTGACCCATAGACACTCATGAAGAACAGGGGGATGGTTTGACCCATAGACACCCCTCATGAAGAACAAGGGAATGGTTTGACCCATAGACACTCATGTAGAACAGGGGGATGGTTTGACCATAGACACCCCTCATGAAGAACAGGGGATGGTTTGACCCATAGACACCCCTCATGAAGAACAGGGGGATTGTTTGACCCATAGACACTCATGTAGAACAGGGGAATGGTTTGACCCATAGACACTCATGTAGAACAGGGGATGGTTTGACCCATAGACACTCATGTAGAACAGGGGGATGGTTTGACCCATAGACACTCATGTAGAACAGGGGAATGGTTCGACCCATAGACACTCATGTAGAACAGGGGAATGGTTTGACCCGTAGACACCCCTCATGTAGAACAGGGGAATGGTTTGACCCATAGACACCCCTCATGAAGAACAGGGGGATGGTTTGACCCATAGACACCCCTCATGAAGAACAGGGGGCTGGTTTGACCCATAACACTCATGTAGAACAGGGGATGGTTTGACCCATAGACACCCCTCATGTAGAACAGGGGGATGGTTTGACCCATAAACACCCCTCATGAAGAACAGGGGGATGGTTGACCCATAGACACCCCTCATGAAGAACAGGGGAATGGTTTGACCCATAGACACCCCTCATGAAGAACAGGGAATGGTTTGACCCATAGACACCCTCATGAAGAACAGGGGATGGTTTGACCCATAGACACCCCTCATGTAGAACAGGGGAATGGTTTGACCCATAGACACCCCTCATGAAGAACAGGGGGATGGTTTGACCCATAGACACCCTCATGAAGAACAGGGGGATGGTTTGACCCATAGACACTCATGTAGAACAGGGGGATGGTTTGACCCATAGACACCCCTCATGTAGAACAGGGGAATGGTTTGACCCATAGACACTCATGTAGAACAGGGGATGGTTTGACCCATAGACACCCCTCATGAGAACAGGGGAATGGTTTGACCCATAGACACTCATGTAGAACAGGGGAATGGTTCGACCATAGACACCCCTCATGAAGAACAGGGGAATGGTTTGACCCATAGACACCCCTCATGAAGAACAGGGGGATGGTTTGACCCATAGACACCACTCATGAAGAACAGGGGAATGGTTTGACCCATAGACACCCCTCATGAAGAACAGGGGATGGTTTGACCCATAAACACCCCTCATGAAGAACAGGGGATGGTTTGACCCATAGACACCACTCATGAAGAACAGGGGAATGGTTTGACCCATAGACACCCCTCATGAAGAACAGGGGGATGGTTTGACCCATAGACACTCATGTAGAACAGGGGAATGGTTTGACCCATAGACACCACTCATGAAGAACAGGGGAATGGTTTGACCCATAGACACCCCTCATGAAGAACAGGGGAATGGTTTGACCCATAGACACCCCTCATGAAGAACAGGGGATGGTTTGACCATAGACACCACTCATGAAGAACAGGGGGATGGTTTGACCCATAGACACCACTCATGAAGAACAGGGGAATGGTTTGACCCATAGACACTCATGAAGAACAGGAGGATGGTTGACCCATAGACACCCCTCATGAAGAACAGGGGGATGGTTTGACCCATAGACACTCATGAAGAACAGGGGATGGTTTGACCCATAAACACTCATGTAGAACAGGGGATGGTTTGACCCATAGACACTCATGTAGAACAGGGGATGGTTTGACCCATAGACACCCCTCATGTAGAACAGGGGGATGGTTTGACCCATAGACACTCATGAAGAACAGGGGATGGTTTGACCCATAAACACTCATGTAGAACAGGGGGATGGTTTGACCCATAGACACTCATGTAGAACAGGGGATGGTTTGACCCATAGACACCCCTCATGTAGAACAGGGGATGGTTTGACCCATAGACACCATGAAGAACATGACAGTAGTTTTACCCATAGACACTCATGTAGAACAGGGGGATGGTTTGACCCATAGACACCCCTCATGTAGAACAGGGGAATGGTTTGACCCATAGACACCCCTCATGTAGAACAGGGGGATGGTTTGACCCATAGACACCCCTCATGAAGAACAGGGGGCTGGTTTGACCCATAAACACTCATGTAGAACAGGGGATGGTTTGACCCATAGACACCCCTCATGTAGAACAGGGGATGGTTTGACCCATAAACACCCCTCATGAAGAACAGGGGGATGGTTTGACCCATAGACACCCCTCATGAAGAACAGGGGAATGGTTTGACCCATAGACACCCCTCATGAAGAACAGGGGGATGGTTTGACCCATAGACACCCCTCATGTAGAACAGGGGAATGGTTTGACCCATAGACACCCCTCATGAAGAACAGGGGGATGGTTTGACCCATAGACACCCCTCATGAAGAACAGGGGGATGGTTTGACCCATAGACACTCATGTAGAACAGGGGGATGGTTTGACCCATAGACACCCCTCATGTAGAACAGGGGAATGGTTTGACCCATAGACACTCATGTAGAACAGGGGGATGGTTTGACCCATAGACACCCTCATGAAGAACAGGGAATGGTTTGACCCATAGACACTCATGTAGAACAGGGGAATGGTTCGACCCATAGACACCCCTCATGAAGAACAGGGGAATGGTTTGACCCATAGACACCCTCATGAAGAACAGGGGATGGTTTGACCCATAGACACCACTCATGAAGAACAGGGGAATGGTTTGACCCATAGACACCCCTCATGAAGAACAGGGGGATGGTTTGACCCATAACACCCTCATGAAGAACAGGGGGATGGTTTGACCCATAGACACCACTCATGAAGAACAGGGGAATGGTTTGACCCATAGACACCCCCCATGAAGAACAGGGGGATGGTTTGACCCATAGACACTCATGTAGAACAGGGGAATGGTTTGACCCATAGACACCACTCATGAAGAACAGGGGAATGGTTTGACCCATAGACACCCTCATGAGAACAGGGGAATGGTTTGACCCATAGACACCCCTCATGAAGAACAGGGGATGGTTTGACCCATAGACACCACTCATGAAGAACAGGGGATGGTTTGACCCATAGACACCACTCATGAAGAACAGGGGAATGGTTTGACCCATAGACACTCATGAAGAACAGGAGGATGGTTTGACCCATAGACACCCCTCATGAAGAACAGGGGGATGGTTTGACCCATAGACACTCATGAAGAACAGGGGATGGTTTGACCCATAAACACTCATGTAGAACAGGGGGATGGTTTGACCCATAGACACTCATGTAGAACAGGGGGATGGTTTGACCCATAGACACCCCTCATGTAGAACAGGGGAATGGTTTGACCCATAGACACCCTCATGTAGAACAGGGGGATGGTTTGACCCATAGACACTCATGTAGAACAGGGGATGGTTTGACCCATAGACACCCCTCATGAAGAACAGGGGGATGGTTTGACCATAAACACCCCTCATGTAGAACAGGGAATGGTTTGACCCATAAACACCCCTCATGTAGAACAGGGGGATGGTTTGACCCATAGACACTCCTCATGTAGAACAGGGGAATGGTTTGACCCATAGACACCCCTCATGTAGAACAGGGGGATGGTTTGACCCATAGACACCCTCATGTAGAACAGGGGAATGGTTTGACCCATAGACACTCCTCATGAAGAACAGGGGAATGGTTTGACCCATAGACACCCCTCATGTAGAACAGGGGAATTGTTTGACCCATAAACACTCCTCATGTAGAACAGGGAATGGTTTGACCCATAGACACTCATGTAGAACAGGGGATGGTTTGACCCATAGACACCCCTCATGTAGAACAGGGGGATGGTTTGACCCATAAACACTCATGAAGAACAGGGGATCGTTTGACCCATAGACACTCATGAAGAACAGGGGGATGGTTTGACCCATAGACACCCCTCATGAAGAACAAGGGAATGGTTTGACCCATAGACACTCATGTAGAACAGGGGATGGTTTGACCCATAGACACCCCTCATGAAGAACAGGGGATGGTTTGACCCATAGACACTCCTCATGAAGAACATGACAGTAGTTTGACCCATAGACACTCATGAAGAACAGGGGAATGGTTTGACCCATAGACACCCCCCAGGTAAAACATAACAATGGTTTGACCCATAGACACCCCCCTCATTAACGGCACTGAAATGCCTTGGTCCGTGTAACCGGCATGAGGGGAGGAGAGAAACGAATCGAGTAGCCATTTTGTGGAGAGCCACGAGGTTTGGGTCTCAGGACAGGCGTAAGTTTAATTTAATACGGAACTATAATAAGAAAATATTTGCTGTATAAGCTTACTGCATATGTACCGTATCGATTTTAACGTGCTATCTGCTTGTATAAACTGACGAAAAATGTTCACTGTGGTTTAAAATATAACACCAATATAAATATGTGAATTTTTGGTGAATGCCGCGGCTGAGGATTAGTGGCGGTGTGAATGTTTTGAGATGTTGATTCTATCTGAAGGCGAAACTTTGCAGATATTACGTGAGCATATTTGGAGACGGTGGCTAGTGAGTGAGTGGGTGGGTCGCGAGTGAGTGAGTGGCGAGTGAGTGAGTGGCGAGTGAGTGAGTGAGTGGGTCTGAGTGAGTGGTGGGTCGTGAGTGAGTGGGTGGGTCGAGTGAGTGAGTGAGTGGGTCGTGAGTGAGTGGGTGGGTCGAGTGAGTGAGTGGCGAGTGAGTGAGTGGCGAGTGAGTAATGGTGTGGGTCGTGAGTGAGTGAGTGAGTGGGTCGTGAGTGAGTGAGTGGGCGTGAGTGAGTGGGTGGGTCGAGTGAGTGAGTGGCGAGTGAGTGAGTGGCGAGTGAGTAATGGTGTGGGTCGTGAGTGAGTGAGTGGGTCGTGAGTGAGTGGGTCGTGAGTAAGTGAGTGGGTCGAGTGAGTGAGTGAGTGGCGAGTGAGTAATGGTGTGGGTCGTGAGTGAGTGAGTGGGTCGTGAGTGAGTGAGTGGGTCGTGAGTAAGTGAGTGGGTCGTGAGTGAGTGAGTGGGTTGTTAGTGAGCAATGGTGTGGGTCGTGAGTGAGTGAGTGGGTCGTGAGTGAGTGAGTGGGTCGTGAGTAGTGAGTGGGTCGTGAGTGAGTGAGTGGGTCGTGAGTGAGTGAGTGGGTTGTTAGGAGCAATGGTGTGGGTCGTGAGTGAGTGAGTGGGTCGTGAGTGAGTGAGTGGGTCGTGAGTGAGTGAGTGGGTCGTGAGTGAGTGAGTGGTCGTGAGTGAGTGAGTGAGTGGCGAGTGAGGTGGGTCGTGAGTGAGTGTGTGGGTTGTTAGTGAGCGTGGGTCACTAGTGATTGTCCGGTTTTTCAATTCTCCCCTCACGTGCATCTCATGTCCTGAAACACAGCACAGCACAGACACGGCCATTGGGAACTAACCAACACGGCCACAGTGAACTCACCAACATGGCCATTGTGAACCTACCAACATGGCCATTGTGAACTCACCAACATGGCCACTGTGAACTCACCAACAGGCCATGTGAACTCCCACACGGCCACTGGAACTCACCAACATGGCCACTGTGAACTCACCAACACGGCCATTGTGAACTCACCAACATGGCCACTGTGAACTCACCACAGGCCACTGTGAACTCACCACATGCCACTGTGACTCACCAACATGGCCATTGTGAACTCACCAACACGGCCACTGTGAACTCACCAACATGGCCACTGTGAACTCACCAACACGGCCATTGTGAACTCACCAACATGGCCACTGTGAACTCACCACATGGCCACTGTGAACTCACCAACAAGGCCACTGTGAACTCACCACATGGCCATTGTGAACTCACCAACACGGCCACTGTGAACTCACCACATGGCCACTGTGAACTCACCAACACGGCCATTGTGAACTCACCAACATGGCCACTGTGAACTCACCAACATGGCCATTGTGAACTCACCAACACGGCCACTGTGAACTCACCAACATGGCCACTGTGAACTCACCAACACGGCCATTGTGAACTCACCAACATGGCCACTGTGAACTCACCACATGGCCACTGTGAACTCACCAACAGCCACTGTGAACTCACCACATGGCCATTGTGAACTCACCAACACGGCCACTGTGAACTCACCACATGGCCACTGTGAACTCACCAACATGGACACTGTGAACTCACCAACATGGACACTGTGAACTCACCAACATGGACACTGTGAACTCACCAACATGGACACTGTGAACTCACCAACACGGCCACTGTGAACTCACCAACATGGACACTGTGAACTCACCAACATGGACACTGTGAACTCACCAACACGGCCACTGTGAACTCACCAACACGGCCACTGTGAACTCACCAACATGGCCACTGTGAACTCACCAACATGGCCACTGTGAACTCACCAACATGGCCACTGTGAACTCACCAACACGACCACTGTGAACTCACCAACACGGCCACTGTGAACTCACAACATGGCCACTGTGAACTCACCAACACGGCCACTGTGAACTCACCAACACGACCACTGTGAACTCACCAACACGGCCACTGTGAACTCACCAACATGGCCACTGTGAACCACCAACATGGCCATTGTGAACTCACCAACACGGCCATTGTGAACTCACCAACACGGCCACTGTGAACTCACCAACATGGCCACTGTGAACTCACCAACATGGCCCTGTGAACTCACCAACATGGCCATTGTGAACTCACCAACACGGCCACTGTGAACTCACCAACACGCCACTGTGAACTCACCAACACGGCCACTGTGAACTCACCAACATGGCCACTGTGAACCCACCAACATGGCCACTGTGAATCACCAACACGGCCACTGAACCACCAACACGGCCACTGTGAACTCACCAACACGGCCACTGTGAACCCACCAACACGGCCACTGTGAACTCACCAACACGGCCACTGAACCCACCAACACGGCCACTGTGAACTCACCAACACGGCCACTGTGAACTCACCAACCAGGCCACTGTGACTCCCAACACGGCCACTGTGAACTCACCAA
>WFAB01002514.1:0-35662 GCA_018977245.1 Lethenteron camtschaticum | reverse complement strand
TGTCTGTGGGTGTCTGCCTGGGTATTTTGTACCATCAGACACTCCACCCCCACAACTCCCAATCAGTGATGGGGAGTTGTGGAGAGAGTGGAGAGTTTCCCATACCTGGGCAGTGTGCTTATGACCTCTTCAGAGACACCCACACTAGACACAGACACCCACACAGACACCCACAGAGACCCACACAGACACCACAGGCACCCACACAGACACCATCGCAGACAAACCCATAGACACCCACACAGACACACCCACAGACACCCATACAGACACATACACCCACACATACACCTACACAGACACCCTCAGAGACACCCACACAGACACCCACCAAAGACATCCACAGACACCCTCAGAGACACCCACACAGCACCAACACAAAGACCCACACACCCACAGACAACAACAACCGCCATTCGCCACTAAGTGGCGGTGACATCACCACGATGCTTGTGCCAGGCTATGTGCACCTTGAGGCTACCACGTGAAGTTCGAACGCCCGCTGGCAGGAGGTCACGGGGCAGACCCAGCAGGTGCCACGGGTCGATTGACTGGATGACTGATGCATCACCTGTGCCTCCTACTCTGCCAACTTGCTTACTTAAGCCACCCGGCGCTCCGCTCGTTGTTGTGAGCGTCGCTCCTCCACCCTCCGTTGTTGGAGGGCGACAGTAGCGTCCTTCACGAGCCTCCTCCACAGAGGCCAATCTTGACACCGCTGGTACCAGTCATCGGCAAGTCCACTCAGCTCCACGTCCTCCTGTACCACATCACTCCATCTCTTCTCAGCCCGTGCCGCGCCCGTTTAGCCCCTCGATCCGGCCGAATAAAGCTGTTTACGCATGCGGTGGCTGGGCATGCGGTTACATGACCCAGCCAACGCAGCCTTGCCTGCCGGAGAGCTCACCGATGGGACTTTGCCCAGATCTTTCATGGATTTGTGAGTTCCTCACAATCCAGCCTGGTTAAACCCAGGATGGATCGTAGGTAGGCCAGCCTA
This sequence comes from Lethenteron camtschaticum, assembly GCA_018977245.1. Lineage (NCBI taxonomy): Eukaryota > Metazoa > Chordata > Hyperoartia > Petromyzontiformes > Petromyzontidae > Lethenteron > Lethenteron camtschaticum. The sequence continues at coordinate 34,662 of WFAB01002514.1, read as the reverse complement.
AATGTTTCTAACTGGGGAAGATGCTCCATTCGGGGGTCCACGTTTCGCAAGCGTAGAGAAGGGAGGGAATGACCGTGGCCGAGAAGACCTGAAGCTTCGTGTGGAGCGACAGACCAGGTAGCTTCCACACAGCGTTACACAACCGATGAAAAGATATTGCCGCTCGGCTGATTCGGAGTGAGACCTCTGCTGTTAAACCGGAGCCGGTCATGAGCACACTGCCCAGGTATGTGAAACTCTCCACTCTCTCCACAACTGCCCCATCACCGATTGGGAGTTGTGGGGTGGCGTGTCCGATGGTACAAAATACCCAGGCAGACAGACATCCACACAGACACCAACAGAGACACCTACAGACATCCACAGAGACACCAAACACCCACACAGACACCAACACAGACACCACACAGACACCACACAGACACGCACAGACACACCCACAGAGACACCCACACAGACAACCGCCATTTGTCACTAAGTGGCGGTGATTTCACGACGCTTGTGCCAGGCCATGTGCCGAGAAGACCTGAAGCTTCGTGCGGAGCGACAGACCAGGTAGCTTCCACACAGCGTTACGCAACCGATGAAAAGATATTGCCGCTCGACTGATTCAGAGTGAGACCTCTGCTGTTAAACCGGAGCCGGTCATGAGCACACTGCCCAGGTATGTGAAACTCTCCACTCTCTCCACAACTGCCCCATCACCGATTGGGAGTTGTGGGGGTGGAGTGTCCGATGATACAAAATACCCAGGCATACACACAGACATCCACACAGACACCCACAGAGACCTACAGACATCCACAGAGACACCATCGCAGACAAACCCACAGACACCCACAGAGACAGACACACCCACAGAGACACCCACAGAGACACCCACACAGACCCACACAGACATCCACACAGACACCCACACAGACAGAGACACCCACACACAGACACCACACACAGACACCCACACAGACACCCCAGACACCCTCAAGACACCCACAGACAGACACCCACACATACAACAGAGACACCCACACAGATACAACACAGACACCCACACACAGACACAATAACAACCGCCATTCGCCACTAAGTGGCGGTGACGTTACCACGACGCTTGTGCCAGGCCAAGTGCACCTTGAGGCCACGTGAAGTGTCGAACGCCCGCTGGCAGGAGGTCACGGGGCAGACCCAGCAGGTGCCACGGTCGACTGACCGAGATGACCGAGATGACTGGCTGATGCACCACCTGTGCCCCTACTGTACCAACAGACACAGATACCACACACCCACAGAGACACCCCAAACACCCACACAGACACCCACAGAGACAGACACCCACACAGATACAACAGAGACACCCACACAGATACAACACAGACACCCACACACAGACACAACAACAACCGCCATTCGCCACTAAGTGGCGGTGACGTCACCACGACGCTTGTGCCAGGCCGTGTGCACCTTGAGGCTGCCACGTGAAGTGTCGAACGCCCGCTGGCAGGTCACGGGGCAGACCCAGCAGGTGCCACGGGTCGACTGACCGAGATGAGTGGCTGATGCACCACTTGTATCCCCCACTGTGCCAACTTGCTGTGCTTTAGCCACCCGGCGCTCCGCTCGTTGTTGTGAGCGTCGCTCCTCCCTCCGTTATTGTTGGAGGGCGACTGCCTCCAACTGCCCAGTAGCGTCCTTCACGAGCCTCCTCCACAGAGGCCGATCCTGACACCGCTGGTACCAGTCATTGGCAATTAGTGAGACACACAGCCCATCACACAACCAGAGCCATCGACACATCGAGGCTAAGGGAGCAGAGATGGCCATATTAGTGAGACCCCAACCCGTTAATGCAGCGACAGCCAGAGGTCACAACCGGGTACCCGATACCCGTACCCTACCGATACCCGGCTACCCGTACCGGCCGGGTACGTTTAGCCGTTTGCGACCCTGGTGCGGCCGAGTACGGGTAGGCCGTGAGTCACTGGTGAGTCACCGTTTGTCACTCATTTCGGGTAGGGTACGGGTACGGGTAGGCCGTGAGTCACTGGTGAGTCACCGTTTGTCACTCATTTCGGGTAGGGTACGGATACGGGTAGGCCGTGAGTCACTGGTGAGTCACCGTTTGTCACTCATTTCGGGTAGGGTACGGGTAGGGAACGGGTACCCGTACAATCTTAATTTTGGAGCTTTCGTGACTACAGGAATTATTCTTTGGTTCTTTCGGTTAAGTGACGTCTAAAGATAAAATAATAAATTAAATAATAGCATATTACTACGTTTCGATTGCAACGCAAGCAATCCTCATCAGGCATAAAAGAAATAGCAACAAAAGTCTAACTAGAAAACTATAGACAGACATACAAGCAGACAGACATCACAAGGACACACAGAGAGAGGACACGTATCGGGTACCCGTTTGCGACCCTGGTGCGGCCGGGTACGGGTAAGGAATCAAAACCCGTTTGCGACCTCTGGTAACAGCCAAAGAGCAGGAAGAATGGAAGCATCAAAGCAAGTGACGACTTTGCTTGGTTAATAACGTCCTTGATTTTCTGGTTCGTTCGGTAAAGTCATCACGTAGAAGGGAAATAATAAAATAATAAAATAAAACATAATAAANTACAATTCTCACGACGTTTCGGCCACAACGCAAGCAGCCGTCTTCAGGTGAAGAACAGGTCTGTCGGAAAGACAGCGTCTGAATGAGCACCACCAGCTTGGCAGCGTATATATTAAATATACTTAAATATACGCTGCCAAGCTTGGTGGTGTTCAGAAGAACAGGTCTGTCGGAAAGACAGCGTCTGAATGAGCACCACCAAGCTTGGCAGCGTATATACTTAAATATATACTTAAATATACGCTGCCAAGCTTGGTGGTGTTCAGAAGAACAGGTCTGTCGGAAAGACAGCGTCTGAATGAGCACCACCAAGCTTGCAGCGTATATATTTAAATATTACTTAAATATACGCTGCCAAGCTTGTGGTGTTCAGAAGAACAGGCTGTCGGAAAGACAGCGTCTGAATGAGCACCACCAGCTTGGCAGCGTATATACTTAAATATTACTTAAATATACGCTGCCAAGCTTGGTGGTGTTCAGAAGAACAGGTCTGTCGGAAAGACAGCGTCTGAATGAGCACCACCAGCTTGGCAGCGTATATACTTAAATATTACTTAAATATACGCTGCCAAGCTTGGTGGTGTTCAGAAGAACAGGTCTGTCGGAAAGACAGCGTCTGAATGAGCACCACCAGCTTGGCAGCGTATATTAAATATTACTTAAATATACGCTGCCAAGCTTGGTGGTGTTCAGAAGAACAGGCTGTCGGAAAGACAGCGTCTGAATGACACCACCAGCTTGGCAGCGTATATACTTAAATATATACTTAAATATACGCTGCCAAGCTTGGTGGTGTTCAGAAGAACAGGTCTGTCGGAAAGACAGCGTCTGATGAACACCACCAGCTTGGCAGCGTATATACTTAAATATATACTTAAATATAGCTGCCAAGCTTTGGTGTTCAGANGAACAGGGCTGTCGNAAAGACACGTCGAATGAACACCACCAGCTTGGCAGCGTATTACTTAAATATCTAAATATACGCTGCCAAGCTTGGTGGTGTTCAGAAGAACAGGGCTGTCGGAAAGACAGCGTCTGAATGAGCACCACCAGCTTGGCAGCGTATATTTAAGTATATATTTAAATATACGCTGCCAAGCCTGTGGTGCTCATTCAGACGCTGTTCTTCACCTGAGGACGGCTGCTTGCGTTGTGGCCGAAACGTCGTGAGAATTATTTTTTATGTTTAATTTTTATTATTTTATTATTTTCCTTCTACGTGACTTTACCGAAAGAACCAAGAAGAAGAATCCTGCTGCAGTCACGAAAGAACCAAGAAGAATAATTCTTCTGGGCCGATTGGTGGTGGGAGTCGGGGCTTCAGATAGGAATCCTGTGGTGGTTTTCCTGTAGACGGAATGTCCCAACGAGCCACCAGGCCTCGATCACAACATGCAGGAATGGAAGTGTAATAAATGTCATAATTCTTAGTTCTTTCGGTAAAGTCACCGTGTAGGTAAAATTAATAAAATAAAACAATAAAAAATTAACCCGTAAAAACAAAGTTTTNCACTATAAATCCTTTATATGCGTGGCATCGGGCGGCTAGAGTCCTCTCGTCCTCTGGCTTGAGATGGCTGCCACCTATGGGTCAGATGATTGTCTGCCACCATTAAGCAATTGGTAATTAAATATTTTTTAANAAATTTGGGAATTTTTTAAATTAATTGTCACGCACAACGAGTCTGTGTGCAAAATGTCAGCTCGATTGGATCACTGGAAGTGGGTTAAAAAACGACTGAAAGATTTGTACGATCCTAAGCACGCAAGCACGCAAGCAAGTGAACTTAATATAAAGGATTTAAAAATCACGACGTTTCGGAGGCAACACAAGCTGCCGTCTTCAGGCGAGGTAGCTTGTGTTGCCTCCGAAACGTCGTGATTTCATTGTTTTATTTTTATTAATTTTACCTACACGGTGACTTTACCGAAAGAACTAAAATTATGAATCCTTGCAGTCACGAAAGCTTCAAATCTAGAATGTAATCTTAATTTTGGAGCTTTCGTGACTTCAGGAATTATTCTTTGGTTCTTTCGGTAAAGTCACGTCTAAAGATAAAATAATACATTAAATAATAGCATACTATGACGTTTCGATTGCAAACAAGCAATCTCACAATAAAATTAAAATCTAACTAGAAACTATAGACAGACATATAAGCAGACAGATATCACCAAGATACATACAATACATAGGTACATAGGTACCTCTCTGTACCTGTGTTGCTCTCTCTATGTATCTTTGTGATATCTGTCTACTTATATGTCTGTCTATAGTTTTCTGGTTAGATTTTAATTTTAGTTTTCTGGTTCGATTGCTTGTGTTGCAATCGAAACGTCATAGTATGCTATTCATCTTCTTGGTTCTTTCGGTAAAGTCATCACGTAGAAGGGAAGTAATAAAATAATAAAACTAAAACATAATAAAACAATTCTCACGACGTTTCGGCCACAACGCAAGCAGCCGTCCTCAGGTGAAAACCAGGTCCGTCGAGGCGACAGAGTCTGAATGAAACAGCACACGGCTTGGAGCATATATATAAGCTGGGCGCATTGACAAAGGAATTTGCATATCAAAAGGAATTTAGCATATTTATGGGAAATGCAGGAATGTGATTAGTACTGCATATGCATGTGCATTATGCAGGATTAACAGCAGTAACTGCAGCTCCCTTTGATGCTGTTAATCCTGCATAATGCACATGCATATGCAGGACTAATACATTCCTGCATTTCCCATAAATATGCTAAATTCCTTTTGATATGCAAATTCCTTTGTCAAGGCGCCCAGCTTATATATATGCTCCAAGCCGTGTGCTGTTTCATTCAGACTCTGTCGCCTCGACGGACCTGGTTTTCACCTGAGGACGGCTGCTTGCGTTGTGGCCGAAACGTCGTGAGAATTGTTTTTATTATGTTTTATTTTATTATTTTATTACTTCCCTTCTACGTGATGACTTTACCGAAAGAACCAAGAAGATGAATCCCTGCAGTCACGAAAGCTTTAAATCGAAACGTCATAGTATGCTATTACTATGGGAACCTCATTTGCCAGTAAAACTATGATAATTGGTTTTTACCCTTCTATCTGGCAACAAAACTGACACCTTTTTACAAGGAGTCATGTTTGTATAGACCGCAATACCTGCAGTCATAATACAAACAAAAGAACATAACTGATAGTATGCACTGTCCTTGAAGTTGATTGGCCACACCCGAGACAGCTTTCCTTCGAGCCTAGTCTCATATGGGTTGGACCAGATGACGCCAAAAGGCGCACAACTCAAGGACAATGCACCATCAGAGTATGAGAGCTCGGGGCAAGCATCTACACTATGGGGACCTCATTTGCCAGTAAAAATATGATAATTGGTTTTTTACCCTTCTATCTGGACAGTGCACATTATCAGAGTTATGTTCTTTTGTTTGTATTATGACTGCAGGTATTGCGGTCTATACAAACATGACTCCTTGTAAAAAGGTGTCAGTTTTGTTGCCAGATAGAAGGGTAAAAAACCAATTATCAGTATGCTATTATTTAATTTATTATTTTATCTTATACGTGACTTTACCGAAAAAAACAAAGAATCTAGAATGTAATAAAGGTCTTTGAGGCGGCTTCTGGAATCTGTTTTTATTGTCTTTCTTTACAACACTCCATCACGCTGCTGACAGACAGCGTGAGAGGATAGAGAGAGAGAGACACGTGGCAGCCTGGACCACGTGGCAGCCTGGACCACGTGGGGCAGCCTGGACCACGTGGGCAGCCTGGACCACGTGGGCAGCCTGGACCACGTGGCAGCCTGGACCACGTGGCAGCCTGGACCGAGTGGCAGCCTGGACCACGTGGGCAGCCTGGACCACGTGGCAGCCTGACCACGTGGCAGCCTGGACCACGTGGCAGCCTGGACCACGTGGGCACCTGGACCACGTGNCAGCCTGGACCACGTGGCAGCCTGGACCACGTGGCAGCCTGGACCACGTGGCAGCCTGGACCACGTGGGGCAGCCTGGACCACGTGGCAGCCTGGACCACGTGGGGCAGCCTGGACCACGTGGCAGCCTGGACCACGTGGCAGCCTGGACCACGTGGCAGCCTGGACCAGTGGCAGCCTGGACCACGTGGCAGCCTGGACCACGTGGGGCAGCCTGGACCACGTGGCAGCCTGGACCACGTGGCAGCCTGGACCACGTGGCAGCCTGGACCACGTGGGGCAGCCTGGACCACGTGGCAGCCTGGACCACGTGGCAGCCTGGACCAGTGGCAGCCTGGACCACGTGGNCAGCCTGGACCACGTGGCAGCCTGGACCACGTGGGGCAGCCTGGACCACGTGGCAGCCTGGACCACGTGGCAGCCTGGACCACGTGGCAGCCTGACCACGTGGGCAGCCTGACCACGTGGCAGCCTGGACCACGTGGCAACCTGGACCACATGGCAGCCTGACCACGTGGCAGCCTGGANCACGTGGCAGCCTGACACGTGGCAGGGACAGTGGCAGCCTGCCACGTGGGGCAGCCTGACCACGTGGCAGCCTGGACCACGTGGCAGCCTGGACCACGTGGGGCAGCCTGTACCACGTGGCAGCCTGGACCACGTGGCAGCCTGGACCACGTGGCAGCCTGGACCACGTGGCAGCCTGGACCACGTGGCAGCCTGGACCACGTGGCAGCCTGGACCACGTGGCAGCCTGGACCACGTGGCAGCCTGGACCACGTGGCAGCCTGGACCACGTGGCAGCCTGGACCACGTGGCAGCCTGGACCACGTGGCAGCCTGGACCACGTGGCAGCCTGGCCACGTGGGCAGCCTGGACCACGTGGGGCAGCCTGGACCACGTGGCAGCCTGGACCACGTGGCAGCCTGGACCACGTGGCAGCCTGGACCACGTGGCAGCCTGGACCACGTGAGCCTGGACCACGTGGCAGCCTGACCACGTGGGGCAGCCTGACCCTGGCAGCCTGGACCACGTAGGCAGCCTGGACCACGTGGCAGCCTGGACCACGTGGCAGCCTGGACCGAGTGGCAGCCTGGACCCGTGGCAGCCTGGACCACGTGGCAGCCTGGACCACGTGGGGCAGCCTGTACCACGTGGGGCAGCCTGTACCACGTGGCAGCCTGGACCACGTGGCACCTGGCCACGTGGAGCCTGGCGTGGGGAGCCTGGACCACGTGAGCCTGGACCACGTGGCAGCCTGGACCACGTGGNCAGCCTGGACCGCGTGGGGCAGCTGGACCACGGGCAGNCTGGACCACGTGGCAGCCTGGACCACGTGGCAGCCTGGACCACGTGGCAGCCTGGACCACGTGGGGCAGCCTGGACCACGTGGCAGCCTGTACCACGTGGCAGCCTGGACCACGTGGGGCAGCCTGGACCACGTGGCAGCCTGGACCACGTGGCAGCCTGGACCACGTGGCAGCCTGGACCACGTGGCAGCCTGGACCACGTGGCAGCCGGACCACGTGGNCAGCCTGGACCACGTGGNCAGCCTGGACCACGTGGCAGCCTGGACCACGTGGGNCAGCCTGGACCACGTGGCAGCCTGGACCACGTGGCAGCCTGGACCACGTGGGCAGCCTGGACCACGGGCAGCCTGGACCACGTGGCAGCCTGGACCACGTGGCAGCCGGACCACGTGGCAGCGGACACGTGGCAGCCTGGACCACGTGGCAGCCTGGACCACGTGGCAGCCTGGACCACGTGGCAGCCTGGACCACGGGNCAGCCTGGACCACGTGGNCAGCCTGGACCACGTGGCAGCCTGGACCACGTGGCAGCCTGGACCACGTGGCAGCCTGGACCACGTGGCAGCCTGGACCACGTGGCAGCCTGGACCACGTGGCAGCCTGGACCACGTGGCAGCCTGGACCACGTGGCAGCCTGGACCACGTGGCAGCCTGACCACGTGGCAGCCTGGACCACGTGGCAGCCTGGACCACGTGGGCAGCCTGGACCACGTGGNCAGCCTGACCACGTGGCAGCCTGGACCACGTGGCAGCCTGGACCACGTGGCAGCCTGGACCACGTGGGCAGCCTGGACCACGTGGCAGCCTGGACCACGTGGCAGCCTGGACACGTGGNCAGCCTGGACCACGTGGCAGCCTGGACCACGTGGCAGCCTGGACCACGTGGCAGCCTGGACCACGTGGNCAGCCTGGACCACGTGGNCAGCCTGGACCACGTGGCAGCCTGGACCACGTGGCAGCCTGGACCACGTGGCAGCCTGGACCACGTGGAGCCTGGACCACGTGGCAGCCTGGACCCTGGCANCCTGNNCCTGNCAGCGGNCCATTCCCTCCGTGGCAGTTCTGACCACGTGGTTNGTCTCCACCCTNTTTAATCCCGGGTCACGTGGTACCTTTCCACCAATCCTGGTCCTCNGTGGAATCTTCCAGACTCCACGTAGCTCCGGACCACGCCCCTAACTTCCCCATTGGCTGTGGCCAAAGCCGCAGGCCATCATCTACTTGCAGCTGTCACCTTCCCGTGACGTCAGGCCACGCCCCTAACCTCCCCCATTGGCTGTGGCCAAAGCCAGCAGNCCAATCAGCTGTCACCTTCCNTGACGTCAGGGACCACGCCCTACTCGTCCCCCATGGCTGTGGCCAAAGCCAGCAGTACCAATCATCTACTCGCAGCTGTCACCTTCCCGTGACGTCAGGCCACGCCCCTAACTCGTCCCATTGGCTGTGGACCAGGCCGGCAGAGCCAATCATCGACTACNAGTTGTGACCGTCAACGACTCGGATATAACCTCACATTACAAGCGGGACGAGGGGGTCCAGGGTCCTAAGCCGGTCGGTCTTGGGTCTTGAGCTGCGACTGGCCCATCGGCCGGGGAGCTGCCCTTTTATCTCTCTTGCCCATCGAGGGTATAGTTGTGTGTCCTCCCAGATACCCNACAGCCCCCGCTGGTGGCGCCAAGGGATTAGCTGTCTGGTTGACTGGATCCTAGAGGCTGGACCAAGGGTTTAGCTGTCTGTGTTGACTGGACAGCCTGGAGCCAAGGGTAGCTGTCTGTGTTGACTGGATCCTAGAGGCTGAGCCAAGGGTTTAGCTGTCTGTGTTGACTGGATCCTGGANCCAAGGGTTTAGCTGTCTGTGTTGACTGGATCCTCGAGTCTGGGCCAAGGGGCAGCTGTCTGTGTTGACTGGGATCCTAGAGTCTGGANCCAAGGGTTTAGCTGTACTGTGTTGACTGGATCCTAGAGTCTGGACCAAGGGGTAGCTGTCTGTGTTGACTGGGATCCTAGAGTCTGGCCCAAGGGTTTAGCTGTCTGTGTTGACTGGATCCTAGAGTCTGGAGCCAAGGGGTAGCTGTCTGGGTTGACTGGGATCCTAGAGTCTGGANCCAAGGGTTTAGCCTGTGTTGACTGGGATCCTAGAGTCTGGCGCCAAGGGTTTAGCTGTCTGGGTTGACTGGGATCCTAGAGTCTGGAGCCAAGAGGTTTAGCTGTCTGTGTTGACTGGGATCCTAGAGTCTGGCCCAAGGGTTTAGCTGTCTGGCTACTGGGATCCTAGAGTCTGGCGCCAAGGGTTTAGCTGTCTGTGTTGACTGGGATCCTAGAGTCTGGACCAAGGGGTTTAGCTGTCTGTGTTGACTGGATCCTAGAGTGTGGAGCCAAGGGGTAGCTGTCTGTGTTGACTGGATCCTAGAGTCTGGAGCCAAGGGGTTTAGCTGTCTGTGTTGACTGGATCCTAGAGTCTGGAGCCAAGGGGTAGCTGTCTGTGTTGACTGGATCCTAGAGTCTGGAGCCAAGGGGTTCAGCTGTCTGTGTTGACTGGATCCTAGAGTCTGGAGCCAAGGGGTTTAGCTGTCTGTGTTGTCTAGGATCCTATAGCTGGACCAAGGGGTTTAGCTGTCTGTGTTGACTGGNATCCTAGAGTCTGGAGCCAAGGAGTTTAGCTGTCTGTGTTGACTGGATCCTAGAGGCTGGCGCCAAGGGGTTTAGCTGTCTGGGCTGACTGGGATCCTAGAGTCTGGCGCCAAGGGTTTAGCTGTCTGGTTGACTGGGATCCTAGAGTCTGGAGCCAAGGGTTTAGCTGTCTGGGCTGACTGGATCCTAGAGTCTGGCGCCAAGGGGTTTAGCTGTCTGGGTTGACTGGGATCCTATAGTCTGGACCAAGGGGTTTAGCTGTCTGTGTTGACTGGGATCCTAGAGGCTGGACCAAGGGTTTAGCTGTCTGTGTTGACTGGGATCCTAGAGTCTGGAGCCAAGGGTTTAGCTGTCTGTGTTGACTGGGATCCTATAGCCTGGAGCCAAGGGTTTAGCTGTCTGTGTTGACTGGATCCTATAGCCTGGAGCCAAGGGTTTAGCTGTCTGTGTTGACTGGGATCCTATAGCCTGGAGCCAAGGGTTTAGCTGTCTGTGTTGACTGGGATCCTATAGCCTGGAGCCAAGGGTTTAGCTGTCTGTGTTGACTGGGATCCTATAGCCTGGCGCCAAGGGGTTTAGCTGTCTGTGTTGACTGGGATCCTAGAGTCTGGAGCCAAGGGGTTTAGCTGTCTGTGTTGATTGGGATCCTATAGCCTGGCGCCAAGGGTTTAGCTGTCTGTGTTGACTGGGATCCTAGAGTCTGGACCAAGGGTTTTAGCTGTCTGGGTTGACTGGATCCTAGAGGCTGGAGCCAAGGGATTTAGCTGTCTGTGTTGACTGGGATCCTAGAGGCTGGAGCCAAGGGATTTAGCTGTCTGTGTTGACTGGGATCCTAGAGGCTGGAGCCAAGGGGCTTAGCTGTCTGGTTGACTGGATCCTAGAGTCTGGAGCCAAGGGGATTAGCTGTCTGTGTTGACTGGATCCTAGAGTCTGGAGCCAAGGGGTAGCTGTCTGTGTTGACTGGATCCTAGAGTCTGGAGCCAAGGAGTTTAGCTGTCTGTGTTGACTGGATCCTAGAGTCTGGAGCCAAGGGGATTAGCTGTCTGTGTTGACTGGATCCTAGAGTCTGGAGCCAAGGGGTTTAGCTGTCTGTGTTGACTGGATCCTAGAGTCTGGAGCCAAGGGTTTAGCTGTCTGGTTGACTGGATCCTAGAGGCTGGAGCCAAGGGTTTAGCTGTCTGTGTTGACTGGATCCTAGAGTCTGGAGCCAAGGGTTTAGCTGTCTGTGTTGACTGGGATCCTAGAGTCTGGAGCCAATGGGTTTAGCTGTCTGTGTTGACTGGATCCTAGAGTCTGGCGCCAAGGGGTTTAGCTGTCTGTGTTGACTGGGATCCTAGAGTCTGGAGCCAAGGGTTTAGCTGTCTGTGTTGACTGGGATCCTAGAGTCTGGAGCCAAGGGTTTAGCTGTCTGGNTTGACTGGGATCCTAGAGTCTTGCGCCAAGGGGTTTAGCTGTCTGGTTGACTGGGATCCTAGAGTCTGGAGCCAAGCGGTTTAGCTGTCTGGGTTGACTGGGATCCTAGAGTCTGGAGCCAAGGGTTTAGCTGTCTGTGTTGACTGGATCCTAGAGTCTGGAGCCAAGGGTTTAGCTGTCTGTGTTGACTGGGTCCTAGAGTCTGGAGCCAAGGGTTTAGCTGTCTGTGTTGACTGGNTCCTAGAGTCTGGAGCCAAGGGGTTTAGCTGTCTGTGTTGACTGGATCCTAGAGTCTGGAGCCAAGGGTTTAGCTGTCTGTGTTGACTTCCTAGAGTCTGGAGCCAAGGAGTTTTGCTGTCTGGGTTGACTGGATCCTATAGTCTGGCGCCAAGGGTTTAGCTGTCTGTGTTGACTGGATCCTAGAGTCATAGCCAAGGGTTTAGCTGTCTGTGTTGACTGGGATCCTATAGTCTGGAGCCAAGGGTTTACTGTCTGTGTTGACTGGATCCTAGAGTCTATAGCCAAGGGGTTTAGCTGTCTGTGTTGACTGGATCCTAAGTCTGGAGCCAAGGGTTTACTGTCTGTGTTGACTGNATCCTAGAGTCTATAGCCAAGGGGTTTAGCTGTCTGTGTTGACTGGGATCCTATAGCCTGGCGCCAATGGTTTAGCTGTCTGTGTTGACTAGATCCTAGAGTCTGGAGCCAAGGGTTTAGCTGTCTGTGTTGACTGGATCCTAGAGTCTGAGCCAAGGGTTTAGCTGTCTGTGTTGACTTCCTAGAGTTTGGAGCCAAGGGGCTTAGCTGTCTGTGTTGACTAGGATCCTAGAGTCTGGAGCCAAGGGTTTAGCTGTCTGTGTTGACTGGATCCTAGAGTCTGGAGCCAAGGGGTTTAGCTGTCTGTGTTGACTGGATCCTAGAGTCTGGAGCCAAGGGCTTAGCTGTCTGTGTTGACTGGGATCCTAGAGTCTGGCGCCAAGGGTTTAGCTGTCTGTGTTGACTAGGATCCTAGAGTCTGGAGCCAAGGGGTTTAGCTGTCTGTGTTGACTAGGATCCTAGAGCTGGACCAAGGGGCTTAGCTGTCTGTGTTGACTAGGATCCTAGAGTCTGGCGCCAAGGGTTTAGCTGTCTGTGTTGACTAGGATCCTAGAGTCTGGAGCCAAGGGTTTAGCTGTCTGTGTTGACTAGGATCCTAGAGGCTGGAGCCAAGGGGCTTAGCTGTCTGTGTTGACTGGATCCTATAGCCTGGAGCCAAGGGTTTAGCTGTCTGTGATGACTGGGATCCTAGAGTCTGGCGCCAAGGGGTTTAGCTGTCTGTGTTGACTGGATCCTATAGCCTGGAGCCAAGGGGCTTAGCTGTCTGTGTTGACTGGATCCTAGAGTCTGGCGCCAAGGGGTTTAGCTGTCTGTGTTGACTGGATCCTAGAGTCTGGAGCCAAGGGGTTTAGCTGTCTGTGTTGACTGGGATCCTAGAGTCTGGAGCCAAGGGGTTTAGCTGTCTGTGTTGACTGGATCCTAGAGTCTGGCGCCAAGGGTTTAGCTGTCTGTGTTGACTGGATCCTAGAGGCTGGAGCCAAGGGTTTAGCTGTCTGTGTTGACTGGATCCTAGAGTCTGGCGCCAAGGGTTTAGCTGTCTGTGTTGACTGGATCCTATAGTCTGGAGCCAAGGGGTTTAGCTGTCTGTGTTGACTGGATCCTAGAGGCTGGAGCCAAGGGTTTAGCTGTCTGTGTTGACTGGGATCCTAGAGCTGGCGCCAAGGGTTTAGCTGTCTGTGTTGACTGGATCCTAGAGTCTGGAGCCAAGGGTTTAGCTGTCTGTGTTGACTGGATCCTATAGCTGGAGCCAAGGGGCTTAGCTGTCTGTGTTGACTGGATCCTAGAGGCTGGCGCCAAGGGGTTTAGCTGTCTGTGTTGACTGGATCCTAGAGTCTGGCGCCAAGGGTTTAGCTGTCTGTGTTGACTGGGATCCTAGAGTCTGGCGCCAAGGTGTTTAGCTGTCTGGGTTGACTAGGATCCTAGAGTCTGGAGCCAAGGGTTTAGCTGTCTGTGTTGACTGGATCCTAGAGTCTGGAGCCAAGGGGCTTAGCTGTCTGTGTTGACTGGGATCCTATAGTCTGGAGCCAAGGGTTTAGCTGTCTGTGTTGACTGGGATCCTAGAGTCTGGAGCCAAGGGGTTTAGCTGTCTGTGTTGACTGGATCCTAGAGTCTGGAGCCAAGGGGTTTAGCTGTCTGTGTTGACTGGGATCCTAGAGTCTGGAGCCAAGGGGCTTAGCTGTCTGTGTTGACTGGGATCCTAGATTCTGGAGCCAAGGGTTTAGCTGTCTGTGTTGACTGGGATCCTAGAGTCTGGAGCCAAGGGGCTTAGCTGTCTGTGTTGACTGGATCCTAGAGTCTGGAGCCAAGGGGTTTAGCTGTCTGTGTTGACTGGGATCCTAGAGTCTGGAGCCAAGGGGTTTAGCTGTCTGTGTTGACTGGGATCCTAGAGTCTGGAGCCAAGGGGCTTAGCTGTCTGTGTTGACTGGGATCCTAGATTCTGGAGCCAAGGGTTTAGCTGTCTGTGTTGACTGGGATCCTAGAGTCTGGAGCCAAGGGGTTTAGCTGTCTGTGTTGACTGGATCCTAGAGTCTGGAGCCAAGGAGTTTTGCTGTCTGTGTTGACTGGATCCTAGAGTCTGGAACCAAGGGGTTTAGCTGTCTGTGTTGACTGGGATCCTAGAGTCTGGAGCCAAGGGGTTTAGCTGTCTGTGTTGACTGGGATCCTAGAGGCTGGAGCCAAGGGTTTAGCTGTCTGTGTTGACTAGGATCCTAGAGTCTGGAGCCAAGGGGTTTAGCTGTCTGTGTTGACTAGGATCCTAGAGGCTGGAGCCAAGGGGTTTAGCTGTCTGTGTTGACTGGGATCCTAGAGCTGGAGCCAAGGGGTTTAGCTGTCTGTGTTGACTAGGATCCTAGAGCTGGAGCCAAGGGTTTAGCTGTCTGTGTTGACTGGATCCTAGAGTCTGGAGCCAAGGGTTTAGCTGTCTGTGTTGACTGGATCCTAGAGTCGGAGCCAAGGGGTTTAGCTGTCTGTGTTGACTGGGATCCTATAGCCTGGAGCCAAGGGTTTAGCTGTCTGGGTTGACTGGATCCTAGAGTCTGGAGCCAAGGGGCTTAGCTGTCTGTGTTGACTGGGATCCTAGAGTCTGGCGCCAAGGGGTTTAGCTGTCTGTGTTGACTAGGATCCTAGAGTCTGGAGCCAAGGGTTTAGCTGTCTGTGTTGACTGGGATCCTAGAGTCTGGAGCTAAGGGTTTAGCTGTCTGTGTTGACTGGATCCTAGAGGCTGGAGCCAAGGGTTTAGCTGTCTGTGTTGACTGGGATCCTAGAGTCTGGAGCCAAGGGGCTTAGCTGTCTGTGTTGACTGGGATCCTAGAGTCTGGCGCCAAGGGTTTAGCTGTCTGTGTTGACTAGGATCCTAGAGTCTGGAGCCAAGGGGTTTAGCTGTCTGTGTTGACTAGGATCCTAGAGGCTGGAGCCAAGGGGTTTAGCTGTCTGTGTTGACTAGGATCCTAGAGTCTGGCGCCAAGGGGTTTAGCTGTCTGTGTTGACTGGATCCTATAGCCTGGAGCCAAGGGTTTAGCTGTCTGTGATGACTGGGATCCTAGAGTCTGGAGCCAAGGGGTTTAGCTGTCTGTGTTGACTGGGATCCTAGAGTCTGGAGCCAAGGGGTTTAGCTGTCTGTGTTGACTGGATCCTAGAGTCTGGCGCCAAGGGGTTTAGCTGTCTGTGTTGACTGGGATCCTAGAGGCTGGAGCCAAGGGGTTTAGCTGTCTGTGTTGACTGGGATCCTAGAGTCTGGCGCCAAGGTTTAGCTGTCTGTGTTGACTGGGATCCTAGAGTCTGGAGCCAAGGGGTTTAGCTGTCTGTGTTGACTGGGATCCTATAGCATGGAGCCAAGGGCTTAGCTGTCTGTGTTGACTGGATCCTAGAGGCTGGCGCCAAGGGTTTAGCTGTCTGTGTTGACTGGATCCTAGAGTCTGGCGCCAAGGGTTTAGCTGTCTGTGTTGACTGGGATCCTAGAGTCTGGAGCCAAGGGGTTTAGCTGTCTGTGTTGTCTAGGATCCTAGAGTCTGGAGCCAAGGGGTTTAGCTGTCTGTGTTGACTGGGATCCTAGAGTCTGGCGCCAAGGTGTTTAGCTGTCTGGGTTGACTAGGATCCTAGAGTCTGGAGCCAAGGGTATAGCTGTCTGTGTTGACTGGATCCTAGAGTCTGGAGCCAAGGGGTTTAGCTGTCTGTGTTGACTGGATCCTAGAGTCTGGCGCCAAGGGTTTAGCTGTCTGTGTTGACTGGGATCCTAGAGTCTGGAGCCAAGGGGTTTAGCTGTCTGGGTTGACTGGATCCTAGAGTCTGGAGCCAAGGGGTTTAGCTGTCTGTGTTGACTAGGATCCTAGAGTCTGGAGCCAAGGGTTTAGCTGTCTGTGTTGACTGGGATCCTAGAGGCTGGAGCCAAGGGTTTAGCTGTCTGTGTTGACTAGGATCCTAGAGTCTGGAGCCAAGGGGTTTAGCTGTCTGTGTTGACTGGGATCCTATAGCCTGGAGCCAAGGGGTTTAGCTGTCTGTGTTGACTGGGATCCTAGAGTCTGGAGCCAAGGGGTTTAGCTGTCTGTGTTGACTGGGATCCTATAGTCTGGAGCCAAGGGTTTAGCTGTCTGTGTTGACTGGGATCCTAGAGGCTGGCGCCAAGGGTTTAGCTGTCTGTGTTGACTGGGATCCTAGAGGCTGGCGCCAAGGGGTTTAGCTGTCTGTGTTGACTGGGATCCTAGCGCCTTGAGCCAAGGGGTTTAGCTGTCTGGGTTGGCTAGGATCCTAGAGGCTGGAGCCAAGGAGTTTATCTGTCTGTGTTGACTGGGATCCTAGAGTCTGGAGCCAAGGAGTTTAGCTGTCTGTGTTGACTGGGATCCTAGAGTCGGCGCCAAGGGTTTAGCTGTCTGTGTTGACTGGTTCCTATATCTTGGAGCCAAGGAGTTTAGCTGTCTGTGTTGACTGGGATCCTATAGTCTGGAGCCAAGGAGTTTAGCTGTCTGTGTTGACTGGGATCCTAGAGTGTGGAGCCAAGGGGTTTAGCTGTCTGTATTGACTGGGATCCTAGAGGCTGGAGCCAAGGGGTTTAGCTGTCTGTGTTGACTGGATCCTAGAGTCTGGAGCCAAGGGGTTTAGCTGTCTGTGTTGACTGAGATCCTATAGTCTGGAGCCAATGGGGTTTTGCTGTCTGGGTTGACTGGGATCCTAGAGTCTGGAGCGAAGGGTTTAGCTGTCTGTGTTGACTGGGATCCTAGAGTCTGGAGCGAAGGGGTTTAGATGTCTGTGTTGACTGGGATCCTAGAGTCTGGAGCGAAGGGGTTTAGCTGTCTGTGTTGACTGGATCCTAGAGTCTGGAGCGAAGGGGTTTAGATGTCTGTGTTGACTGGGATCCTAGAGTCTGGAGCCAAGGGTTTAGCTGTCTGTGTTGACTGGGATCCTAGAGTCTGGAGCCAAGGGGTTTAGCTGTCTGGGTTGACTGGGATCCTAGAGTCTGGAGCCAAGGGGTTTAGCTGTCTGTGTTGACTGGGATCCTAGAGGCTGGAGCCAAGGGGTTTAGCTGTCTGTGTTGACTAGGATCCTAGAGTCTGGAGCCAAGGGTTTAGCTGTCTGTGTTGACTGGGATCCTATAGCCTGGAGCCAAGGGGTTTAGCTGTCTGTGTTGACTGGGATCCTAGAGTCTGGAGCCAAGGGGTTTAGCTGTCTGTGTTGACTGGGATCCTATAGTCTGGAGCCAAGGGTTTAGCTGTCTGTGTTGACTGGGATCCTAGAGGCTGGCGCCAAGGGGTTTAGCTGTCTGTGTTGACTGGGATCCTAGAGGCTGGCGCCAAGGGGTTTAGCTGTCTGTGTTGACTGGGATCCTAGCGCCTTGAGCCAAGGGTTTAGCTGTCTGGGTTGGCTAGGATCCTAGAGGCTGGAGCCAAGGAGTTTATCTGTCTGTGTTGACTGGGATCCTAGAGTCTGGAGCCAAGGAGTTTAGCTGTCTGTGTTGACTGGATCCTAGAGTCGGCGCCAAGGGGTTTAGCTGTCTGTGTTGACTGGTTTCCTATAGCCTGGAGCCAAGGAGTTTAGCTGTCTGTGTTGACTGGGATCCTATAGTCTGGAGCCAAGGAGTTTAGCTGTCTGTGTTGACTGGGATCCTAGAGTGTGGAGCCAAGGGGTTTAGCTGTCTGTGTTGACTGGGATCCTAGAGCTGGAGCCAAGGGTTTAGCTGTCTGTGTTGACTGGATCCTAGAGTCTGGAGCCAAGGGGTTTAGCTGTCTGTGTTGACTGAGATCCTATAGTCTGGAGCCAATGGGGTTTTGCTGTCTGGGTTGACTGGGATCCTAGAGTCTGGAGCGAAGGGGTTTAGCTGTCTGTGTTGACTGGGATCCTAGAGTCTGGAGCGAAGGGGTTTAGATGTCTGTGTTGACTGGGATCCTAGAGTCTGGAGCCAAGGGGTTTAGCTGTCTGGGCTGACTGGGATCCTAGAGTCTGGCGCCAAGGGGTTTAGCTGTCTGGTTGACTGGGATCTAGAGTCTGGAGCCAAGGAGTTTTGCTGTCTGTGTTGACTGGATCCTAGAACTGGAGCCAATGGGTTTAGCTGTCTGGGCTGACTGGGATCCTAGAGTCTGGAGCCAAGGGGTTTAGCTGTCTGTGTTGACTGGGATCCTAGAGTCTGGAGCCAAGGGTTTAGCTGTCTGTGTTGACTGGATCCTAGAGTCTGGAGCCAAGGGGTTTAGCTGTCTGTGTTGACTGGGATCCTAGAGTGTGGAGCCAAGGGGTTTAGCTGTCTGTGTTGACTGGGATCCTAGAGTCTGGAGCCAAGGGGTTTAGCTGTCTGGGTTGACTGGGATCCTAGAGCCTGGAGCCAAGGAGTTTAGCTGTCTGTGTTGACTAGGATCCTAGAGCTGGAGCCAAGGGTTTAGCTGTCTGTGTTGACTGGATCCTAGAGTCTGGAGCCAAGGGGTTTAGCTGTCTGGGTTGACTGGATCCTAGAGTCTGGAGCCAAGGAGTTTAGCTGTCTGTGTTGACTAGGATCCTAGAGTCTGGAGCCAAGGGGTTTAGCTGTCTGTGTTGACTGGGATCCTAGAGTCTGGAGCCAAGGGGTTTAGCTGTCTGGGTTGACTGGGATCCTAGAGCCTGGAGCCAAGGAGTTTAGCTGTCTGTGTTGACTAGGATCCTAGAGCTGGAGCCAAGGGGTTTAGCTGTCTGTGTTGACTGGATCCTAGAGTCTGGAGCCAAGGGTTTAGCTGTCTGGGTTGACTGGATCCTAGAGTCTGGAGCCAAGGAGTTTTGCTGTCTGTGTTGACTGGATCCTAGAGTCTGGAGCCAAGGGGTTTAGCTGTCTGTGTTGACTAGGATCCTAGAGGCTGGAGCGAAGGGGTTTAGCTGTCTGTGTTGACTGGATCCTAGAGTCTGGAGCCAATGGGGTTTAGCTGTCTGTGTTGACTGGGATCCTATAGCCTGGGCCAATGGGTTTAGCTGTCTGTGTTGACTGGGATCCTATAGCCTGGAGCCAAGGGGTTTAGCTGTCTGTGTTGACTGGGATCCTATAGTCTGGAGCCAAGGGGTTTAGCTGTCTGGGTTGACTAGGATCCTAGAGGCTGGCGCCAAGGGGTTTAGCTGTCTGTGTTGACTGGGATCCTAGAGTCTGGAGCCAAGGGGTTTAGCTGTCTGTGTTGACTGGGATCCTAGAGTCTGGCGCCAAGGGTTTAGCTGTCTGGGCTGACTGGGATCCTAGAGTCTGGAGCCAAGGGTTTAGCTGTCTGGGCTGACTGGGATCCTAGAGTCTGGAGCCAAGGGGTTTAGCTGTCTGGGCTGACTGGATCCTAGAGTCTGGCGCCAAGGGTTTAGCTGTCTGGGTTGACTGGGATCCTAGAGTCTGGAGCCAAGGGGTTTAGCTGTCTGTGTTGACTGGATCCTAGAGTCTGGAGCCAAGGGGTTTAGCTGTCTGGGCTGACTGGGATCCTAGAGTCTGGAGCCAAGGGTTTAGCTGTCTGGGCTGACTGGGATCCTAGAGTCTGGAGCCAAGGGGTTTAGCTGTCTGTGTTGACTGGGATCCTAGAGTCTGGCGCCAAGGGTTTAGCTGTCTGTGTTGACTGGGATCCTAGAGTCTGGAGCCAAGGGGTTTAGCTGTCTGGTGACTGGGATCCTAGAGTCTGGAGCCAAGGGGTTTAGCTGTCTGGGCTGACTGGGATCCTAGAGTCTGGCGCCAAGGGGTTTAGCTGTCTGTGTTGACTGGGTTCCTAGAGACTGGAGCCAAGGGTTTAGCTGTCTGTGTTGACTGGGATCCTATAGCTGGAGCCAAGGTGTTTAACTGTCTGTGTTGACTGGATCCTAGAGTCTGGCGCCAAGGGGTTTAGCTGTCTGTGTTGACTAGGATCCTATAGCTGGAGCCAAGGTGTTTAACTGTCTGTGTTGACTGGATCCTAGAGTCTGGCGCCAAGGGTTTAGCTGTCTGTGTTGACTGGGATCCTATAGGCTGGAGCCAAGGGTTTTAGCTGTCTGTGTTGACTCGGATCCTATAGTCTGGAGCCAAGGGGATTAGCTGTCTGGTTGACTGGATCCTATAGTCTGGCGCCAAGGGGTTTAGCTGTCTGTGTTGACTGGGTTCCTAGAGTCTGGAGCCAAGGAGTTTAGCTGTCTGTGTTGACTGGGATCCTATAGTCTGGAGCCAAGGGGCTTAGCTGTCTGTGTTGACTGGGATCCTAGAGTCTGGAGCCAAGGGTTTAGCTGTCTGTGTTGACTGGATCCTAGAGTCTGGAGCCAAGGAGTTTAGCTGTCTGTGTTGACTGGGATCCTAGAGTCTAGAGCCAAGGGGTTTAGCTGTCTGTCTTGACTGAGATCCTAGAGTCTGGCGCCAAGGGGTTTAGCTGTCTGTGTTGACTAGGATCCTAGAGTCTTGAGCCAAGGGGTTTAGCTGTCTGGGTTGACTGGATCCTAGAGTCTGGAGCCAAGGGTTTAGCTGTCTGTGTTGACTAGGATCCTAGAGTCTTGAGCCAAGGGGTTTAACTGTCTGTGTTGACTGGGTCCTAGAGTGTGGAGCCAAGGAGTTTAGCTGTCTGTGTTGACTGGATCCTAGAGTCTGGAGCCAAGGGGTTTAGCTGTCTGGGTTGTCTGGGATCCTAGAGTCTGGAGCCAAGGGGTTTAGCTGTCTGTGTTGACTGAGATCCTAGAGTCTGGAGCCAAGGGGTTTAGCTGTCTGTGTTGACTGGGATCCTAGAGTCTGGAGCCAAGGGGTTTAGCTGTCTGTGTTGACTGGATCCTATAGTCTGGCGCCAAGGGGTTTAGCTGTCTGTGTTGACTGGGTTCCTAGAGACTGGAGCCAAGGGTTTAGCTGTCTGTGTTGACTGGGATCCTAGAGTCTGGAGCCAAGGGGTTTAGCTGTCTGTGTTGACTGGGATCCTATAGCTGGAGCCAAGGTGTTTAACTGTCTGTGTTGACTGGATCCTAGAGTCTGGCGCCAAGGGTTTAGCTGTCTGTGTTGACTAGGATCCTATAGCTGGAGCCAAGGTGTTTAACTGTCTGTGTTGACTGGATCCTAGAGTCTGGCGCCAAGGGGTTTAGCTGTCTGTGTTGACTGGATCCTATAGGCTGGAGCCAAGGGGTTTAGCTGTCTGTGTTGACTCGGATCCTATAGTCTGGAGCCAAGGGATTAGCTGTCTGGGTTGACTGGATCCTATAGTCTGGCGCCAAGGGGTTTAGCTGTCTGTGTTGACTGGGTTCCTAGAGTCTGGAGCCAAGGAGTTTAGCTGTCTGTGTTGACTGGGATCCTATAGTCTGGAGCCAAGGGCTTAGCTGTCTGTGTTGACTGGGATCCTAGAGTCTGGAGCCAAGGGTTTAGTTGTCTGTGTTGACTGGGATCCTAGAGTCTGGAGCCAAGGGGTTTAGCTGTCTGTGTTGACTGGGATCCTAGAGGCTGGAGCCAAGGGGTTTAGCTGTCTGTGTTGACTGGATCCTAGAGGCTTGAGCCAAGGGTTTAGCTGTCTGTGTTGACTGGGATCCTATAGCTGGAGCCAAGGGGTTTAGCTGTCTGTGTTGACTGGATCCTAGAGTCTGGAGCCAAGGGTTTAGCTGTCTGTGTTGACTGGATCCTAGAGTCTGGAGCCAAGGGTTTAGCTGTCTGTGTTGACTGGGATCCTAGAGTCTGGAGCCAAGAGGTTTAGCTGTCTGTGTTGACTGGATCCTAGAGGCTGGAGCCAAGGGGTTTAGCTGTCTGTGTTGACTGGGATCCTATAGCTGGAGCCAAGGGTTTAGCTGTCTGTGTTGACTGGGATCCTATAGCTGGAGCCAAGGGTTTAGCTGTCTGTGTTGACTGGATCCTAGATTCTGGAGCCAAGGGCTTAGCTGTCTGGGTTGACTTGGATCCTAGAGGCTGGCGCCAAGGGTTTAGCTGTCTGTGTTGACTGGGATCCTAGAGTCTGGAGCCAATGGGTTTAGCTGTCTGTGTTGACTGGGATCCTAGAGGCTGGAGCCAAGGGGTTTAGCTGTCTGTGTTGACTGGGATCCTATAGCCTGGAGCCAAGGGTTTAGCTGTCTGTGTTGACTGGGATCCTAGAGTCTGGCGCCAAGGGGTTTAGCTGTCTGTGTTGACTGGGATCCCAGAGTCTGGCGCCAAGGGGTTTAGCTGTCTGTGTTGACTGGGATCCTAGAGTCTGGAGCCAAGTGGTTTACCTGTCTGGGTTGACTGGGATCCTAGAGTCTGGAGCCAAGAGGTTTAGCTGTCTGTGTTGACTGGATCCTATAGTCTGGAGCCAAGAGGTTTAGCTGTCTGTGTTGACTGGGATCCTAGAGTCTGGAGCCAAGGGTTTAGCTGTCTGTGTTGACTGGATCCTATAGCTGGAGCCAAGGGTATAGCTGTCTGTGTTGACTGGATCCTAGAGTCTGGAGCCAAGGGGCTTAGCTGTCTGTGTTGACTGGATCCTATAGCTGGAGCCAAGGGGTTTAGCTGTCTGGGTTGACTGGGATCCTATAGCTGGCGCCAAGGGGTTTAGCTGTCTGTGTTGACTGGGATCCTAGAGTCTGGAGCCAAGGGGTTTAGCTGTCTGTGTTGACTGGGATCCTAGAGTCTGGCGCCAAGGGTTTAGCTGTCTGTGTTGACTGGGATCCTATAGTCTGGCGCCAAGGGGTTTAGCTGTCTGGGTTGACTGGGATCCTAGAGCCCCCTCTTGGGCTGGCACAGCGGCCCCTCATTCGCACACCTACAGTGAGGAGGGAAAAAAGTATTTAATCCCTGATGATTTTGTATGTTTGCCCACTGACAAAGAAATGATGAGTCTATAATTTCAATGGTAGGTTTATTTGAACAGTGAGAGACAGAGTTACAACAACAAAAAATTAACCCGCAAAAACAAAGTTTTTCACTATAAATCCTTTATATGCGTGGCGGCTAGAGTCCTCTCGTCCTCTGGCTTCAGATGGCTGCCACCTATGGGTCAGATGATTGTCTGGCAGCATTAAACAATTGGTAATTAAAATTTTTTTCCCTAAACAGTGTAAAATTTTTTATTTTTTCACGAAAATGCACTGTCACGTACAACGAGTCTGTGTGGAAAAT
The DNA here is from genome assembly GCA_018977245.1 of Lethenteron camtschaticum. Taxonomy (NCBI): domain Eukaryota; kingdom Metazoa; phylum Chordata; class Hyperoartia; order Petromyzontiformes; family Petromyzontidae; genus Lethenteron; species Lethenteron camtschaticum. Next base: position 11,171 of record WFAB01002514.1, on the reverse strand, counting down.
GTCAGCTCGATTGGATCACGGGAAGTGGGTTAAAAACGACCGAAATATTTGCACGGTCCTAAGCAAGCAAGCAAGTGAACTTAATATAAAGGATTTAACAAGTAAACCCGTAAAAACAAAGTTTTTCACTATAAATACTTTATATGCGTGGCGGCTAGAGTCCTCTCGTCCTCTGGCTTGAGATGGCTGCCACCTATGGGTCAGATGATTGTCTGCCAGCATTAAGCAATTGGTAATTACATATTTAATTTGTTTTCCCTAAACAGTGTAAAATTTTGATTTTTTTTCACGAAAATTAATTGTCACACAACGAGTCTGTGTGGAAAATGTCAGCTCGATTGGATCACGGGAAGTGGGTTAAACAACGAGCGAAAGATTTGCACGGTCCTAAGCAAGCAAGCGAACTTAATATAAAGGATTTAAAAATATATTCGCCTGTGGAGGACGCGGGATCGATCCCGCGACCTTTGGCATGGGAAGCGAGGGCGCTACCAACTGCGCTACTCCGCCACGGCCTGTGGAGGGTTATGCTCTGGGCTCCTACACTCTGACGTTCAGCCAAAGCCATGAATGAGTTCTATTTGAATAAATGTAAAATAAATTTTTTTGCCTAAGAAGTGTAAAATTTTGGGAAATTTTTTTCACGAACACTAATTGTCTGGCACAACGAGTCTGTGTGGAAAATGTCAGCTCGATTGGATCACGGGAAGTGGGTTAAAAAACGACCGAAAGATTTGCACGGTCGTAAGCAAGCAAGCACGCAAGCAAGCAAGCATGCGAACTTAATATAAAGGATTTAAAAAGTATTTGATCCCCTGATGATTTTGTACGTTTTGCCCACTGATAAATGATGAGTCTATAATTTCAATGGGTAGGTTTATTTGAACAGCGAGAGACTGAATAACAACAACAAAAATCCAGAAAAACGCTTGTCAAAAATGGTCAATACAGTGATCCCTCACCAATTCGCGGTTCAAGTTTCGCGGCCTCAGTGCATCGTGGATTTTTCGAACTGATTTAAAGGCCTCATTATACCTGTGCAGTAGTAACACCATCATCATCATCATTCATCATCACATTCATCGAACTGCACAGGTCTGTCATTAAATCCTTTATATTAAGTTCGCTTGCTTGCGTGCTTGCGTGCTTGCTTACGACCGTGCAAACCTTTCGGTCGTTTTTTAACCCACTTCCCGTGATCCAATCGAGCTGACATTTTGCACACAGACTCGTTGTGCGAGACAATTAATGTTCGTGAAAAAAAAATCCAAAATTTTACACTTTTTAGGGAAAACAATTAAATATTTAATTACCAATTGCTTAATACTGGCAGACAATCATCTGACCCATAGGTGGCAGCCATCTCAAGCCAGAGGACGAGAGGACTCTAGCCGCCAGGCATATAAAGGATTTAGAGTGAAAAACTTTATTTTTACGGGTTATACTTGTCGTCGTCATTGTCATCGTCATCGTCGTCAATGCTGGAGTCAAGTTTCAAGATACTACTGTCATTGGTGAGTGTAGAACAAACACCATAACACGTATCGTACGAGAGAGACAGAGAGTGAGTGAATGTATAATATTAAGGTTTTATAATTAAATAGATTTAAGTAAAATATATAAAGTATAAATATACATATTTTAAACATTCTGGTTCCCTAGATTTGAAGCTTTCGTGACTGCAAGGATTCATATTCTTAGGTTTTTTCGGTAAAGTCACGTAGGTAAAACATCAAAATTAATAAAAATAAAATAAAACAAAAATCACGACGTTTCGGAGGCAACACAAGTCCCCGTCATCAGGTGGAACCGTTACAGCCGAATTAGCTGCATCAAGTGAGGCAATGATTCAACTCGCTTATAAGGGATTACATCTTGAATTATTGCCTCACTTGATGCAACTAATTCGGCTGTGACGGTCCCACCTGATGCCTCCGAAACGTCGTGATTTTAGTTTTATTTTATTTTTATTAATTTTGATGTTTCACCTACCTGGTGACTTTACCGAAAAACCTAAGAACATTGTGGTACCCACACACACATACACGGAAATTTCTAGGGGGCCAATCCTACTTCGTGGATTTTCACCTATCACGAGGGGTTCCGGTCCCATTCACCGCGATAAACGAGGGATCACTGTACATTGATTTGCATTTAAATGAGGGAAATAAGTATTTGACCCCCTCTGCAAAACATGACTTAGTACTTGGTGGCAAAACCCTTGTTTCGATTTAAAGCTTCTTTCGTGACTGCAGGGATTCATCTTCTTGGTTCTTTCGGTAAAGTCATCACGTAGAAGGGAAGTAATAAAATAATAAAAATAAAACATAATAAAATAATTCTCACGACGTTTCGGCCACAATGCAAGCAGCCGTCCTCAGGTGAAGAATGAAACACCACCAAGCTTGGAGCGTATATTTAATCTGGGTTGGAGGGGGGATGTGGGAAGAAGAGCGCCTTGACAAAGGAATTGCTCCAAGCTTGGTGGTGTCTCATTCTTCACCTGAGGACGGCTGCTTGCGTTGTGGCCGAAACGTCGTGAGAATTATTTTATTATGTTTTATTTTTATTATTTTATTACTTCCCTTCCACGTGATGACTTTACCGAAAGAACCAAGAAGATAAAACCCTTGTTGGCAATCACAGAGGTCAGACGTTTCTTGTAGCTGGCCACCAGGTTTGCACACATCTCAGGAGGGATTTTGTCCCACCACTCCTCTTTGCAGATCTTCTCCAAGTCGTTGAGGTTTCGAGGCTGACGTTTGGCAACTCGAACCTTCAGCTCCCTCCACAGATTTTCGACGGGATGAAGGTCTGGACACTGGCTAGGCCACTCCAGGACCTTAATGTGCTTCTTCTTGAGCCACTCCTTTGTTGACTTGGCCCTGTGTTTTGGGTCATTGTCATGCTGTAATACCCATCCACGACCCATTTTCAATGCCCTGGTCTGAGGGAAGGAGGTTCTCACCCAAGATTTGGACGGTACATGGCCCCGTCCATCGTCCCTTTGATGCGGTGAAGTTGTCCTGTGTCCCCTTAGCAGAAAAACACTCCCAAAGCATCATGTTTCCACCTCCATGTTTGACGGTGGGGATGGTGTTTTTGGGTCATGGGCAGCATTCCTCCTCCTCCTCCAAACACGGCGAGTTGAGTTGTTGCCAAAGAGCTCCATTTTGGTCTCATCTGACCACAACATTTTCACCCAGTTGTCCTCTGAATCATTCAGATGTTCATCGGCAAACTTCAGACGGGCATGTAGATGTGCTTTCTTGAGCAGGGGGACCTTGCGGGCGCTGCACGATTTCAGTCCTTCACGGCGTAGTGTGTTACCAACTGTTTTCTCGGTGACTATGGTCCCAGCTGCCTTGAGATCATTGACAAGATCCTCCCGTGTAGTTCTGGGCTGATTCCTCACCGTTCTCATGATCATTGCAACTCCACGAGGTGAGATCTTGCAGGGAGCCCCAGGCCGAAGGAGATTGACAGTTCTTTTGTGTTTCTTCCATTTGTGAATAATCGCACCAAGCTGCTTGGCGATGGTCTTGTAGCCCAATCCAGCCTTGTGTAGGTCTACAGTCTTGTCCCTGACATCCTTGGAGAGCTCTTTGGTCTTGGCCATGGTGGAGAGTTTGGAATCTGATTGAGTGATTGCTTCTGTGAACAGGTGTCTTTTATACAAGTAACAAGCTAAGATTAGGAGCACTCTCTTTAAGAGTGTGCTCCTAATCTCAGCTCATTACCTGTTTAATAAAAGACACCTGGGAGCCAGAAATCTTTCTGATTGAGAGGGGTCAAATACTTATTTCCCTCATTAAAATGCAAATCAAGTTATAACATTTTTGACAGCGTTTTCTGGATTTTGTCTTGTAGCCCAATCCAGCCTTGTGTAGGTCTACAATCTTGCCCTGACATCCTTGGAGAGCTCTTTGGTCTTGGCCATGGTGGAGAGTTTGGAATCTGATTGATTGATTTCTTCTGTGAACAGGTGTCTTTTATACAGGTAACTCGCTGAGATTAGGAGCACTCCTTTAAGAGTGTGCTCCTAATCTCAGCTCGTTACCTGTTTAATAAAGACACCTGGGAGCCAGAAATCTTTCTGATTGAGAGGGGGTCAAATACTTATTTCCCTCATTAAAATGCAAATCAAGTTATAACATGTTTGACATGCGTTTTTCTGGATTTTGTCTTGTAGCCCAATCCAGCCTTGTGTAGGTCTACAATCTTGTCCCTGACATCCTTGGAGAGCTATTTGTCTTGGCCATGGTGGAGAGTTTGGAATCTGATTGATTGATTGCTTCTGTGAACAGGTGTCTTTTATACAGGTAACAAGCTGAGATTAGGAGCACTCCCTTTAAGAGTGTGCTCCTAATCTCAGCTCGTTACCTGTTTAATAAAAGACACCTGGGAGCCAGAAATCTTTCTGATTGAGAGGGGGTCAAATACTTATTTCCCTCATTAAAATGCAAATCAAGTTATAACATGTTTGACATGCGTTTTTCTGGATTTTGTCTTGTAGCCCAATCCAGCCTTGTGTAGGTCTACAATCTTGTCCCTGACATCCTTGGAGAGCCCTTTGGTCTTGGCCATGGTGGAGAGTTTGGAATCTGACTGATTGATTGCTTCTGTGAACAGGTGTCTTTTATACAGGTAACAAGCTGAGATTAGGAGCACTCCTTTAAGAGTGTGCTCCTAATCTCAGCTCGTTACCTGTTTAATAAAAGACACCTGGGAGCCAGAAATCTTTCTGATTGAGAGGGGGTCAAATACTTATTTCCCTCATTAAAATGCAAATCAAGTTATAACATGTTTGACATGCGTTTTTCTGGATTTTGTCTTGTAGCCCAATCCAGCCTTGTGTAGGTCTACAATCTTGTCCCTGACATTCTTGGAGAGCTCTTTGGTCTTGGCCATGGTGGAGAGTTTGGAATCTGACTGATTGATTGCTTCTGTGAACAGGTGTCTTTTATACAGGTAACAAGCTGAGATTAGGAGCACTCCCTTTAAGAGTGTGCTCCTAATCTCAGCTCGTTACCTGTTTAATAAAAGACACCTGGGAGCCAGAAATCTTTCTGATTGAGAGGGGGTCAAATACTTATTTCCCTCATTAAAATGCAAATCAAGTTATAACATGTTTGACATGCGTTTTTCTGGATTTTGTCTTGTAGCCCAATCCAGCCTTGTGTAGGTCTACAATCTTGTCCCTGACATTCTTGGAGAGCTCTTTGGTCTTGGCCATGGTGGAGAGTTTGGAATCTGACTGATTGATTGCTTCTGTGAACAGGTGTCTTTTATACAGGTAACAAGCTGAGATTAGGAGCACTCCCTTTAAGAGTGTGCTCCTAATCTCAGCTCGTTACCTGTTTAATAAAAGACACCTGGGAGCCAGAAATCTTTCTGATTGAGAGGGGGTCAAATACTTATTTCCCTCATTAAAATGCAAATCAAGTTATAACATTTTGACATGCGTTTTTCTGGATTTTGTCTTGTAGCCCAATCCAGCCTTGTGTAGGTCTACAATCTTGTCCCTGACATTCTTGGAGAGCTCTTTGGTCTTGGCCATGGTGGAGAGTTTGGAATCTGACTGATTGATTGCTTCTGTGAACAGGTGTCTTTTATACAGGTGTAAAGTAGTCACTTGGCGGGAGACGACTTTGACGGGTAGCACACCTTTTTATTAACACCAAACTGTTACACGGGTGGCAACTGCCACATAACCCACGAGGTTCCCCTGAGCTACACCCACACGGGCTCTCACGCCCCGTAGCTTCTTGGAACACACCCGGCTGGGTTATTAGTCTCGACTCTGGGCCCACAGCCTGGCTCCACACGGACGCCAGGCCCCGGTCCCACAGCCTCGCCTCTGAGCCGCATAGGGTCCCGGCCCTTACAAGGACAGCGGGGCTAGGGGTTCAGGGCCCTGTCTCTTCAACTCCGTCTTCGATCTTCAGCCGGTAATAACTCCCCGAGTGCTCTCGCGCGTCCCCCTTTATAGTCCTCCGTGCGGACGTCGCTGAGAGCACCCACCCAAGTTGACCAATCACCCAGCGCTCTCTCTACGATCCTCTTTTCCATATCGTGTCTGCGTGCACAAGCACGCACCCAGTGCCGCCCCGTGATCCATCACTGTCGGTGTGCGTCAACACGCCCCACACTCGATGTAGCCACGCCCGGCGCGCGCACACCCACGCCCCCACCTTGTCGGCGCGCACCGCCACTACACAGGTAACATGCTGAGATTAGGAGCACTCCTTTTAAGAGTGTGCTCCTAATCTCAGATCGTTACCTGTATAAAAGACACCTGGGAGCCAGAAATCTTTCTGATTGAGAGGGGTCAAATACTTATTTCCTCATTAAGATGCAAATCAATGTATAACATTTTTGACGTGCGTTTTTCTGCATTTTGTCTTGTAGCCCAATCCAGCCTTGTGTAGGTCTACAATCTTGTCCCTGACATCCTTGGAGAGCTCTTTGGTCTTGGCCATGGTGGAGAGTTTGGAATCGGATTGATTGATTGCTTCTGTGAACAGGTGTCTTTTATACAGGTAACAAGCTGAGATTAGGAGCACTCCCTTTAAGAGTGTGCTCCTAATCTCAGCTCGTTACCTGTATAAAAGACACCTGGGAGCCAGAAATCTTTCTGATTGAGAGGGGGTCAAATACTTATTTCCCTCATTAAGATGCAAATCAATTTATAACATTTTGACAGCGTTTTTCTGGATTTTGTCTTGTAGCCCAATCCAGCCTTGTGTAGGTCTACAATCTTGTCCCTGACATCCTTGGAGAGCTCTTTGGTCTTGGCCATGGTGGAGAGTTTGGAATCGGATTGATTGATTGCTTCTGTGAACAGGTGTCTTTTATACAGGTAACAAGCTGAGATTAGGAGCACTCCCTTTAAGAGTGTGCTCCTAATCTCAGCTCGTTACCTGTATAAAAGACACCTGGGAGCCAGAAATCTTTCTGATTGAGAGGGGTCAAATACTTATTTCCCTCATTAAAATGCAAATCCATTTAAAACATTTTTGACATGCGTTTTTCTGGATTTTGTCTTGTAGCCCAATCCAGCCTTGTGTAGGTCTACAATCTTGTCCCTGACATCCTTGGAGAGCTCTTTGGTCTTGGCCATGGTGGAGAGTTTGGAATCGGATTGATTGATTGCTTCTGTGAACAGGTGTCTTTTATACAGGTAACAAGCTGAGATTAGGAGCACTCCTTTTAAGAGTGTGCTCCTAATCTCAGCTCCTTACCTGTATAAAAGACACCTGGGAGCCAGAAATCTTTCTGATTGAGAGGGGGTCAAATACTTATTTCCCTCATTAAGATGCAAATCAATGTATAACATTTTGACGTGCGTTTTTCTGGATTTTGTCTTGTAGCCCAATCCAGCCTTGTGTAGGTCTACAATCTTGTCCCTGACATCCTTGGAGAGCTCTTTGGTCTTGGCCATGGTGGAGAGTTTGGAATCTGATTGATTGATTGCTTCTGTGAACAGGTGTCTTTTATACAGGTAACAAGCTGAGATTAGGAGCACTCCCTTTAAGAGTGTGCTCCTAATCTCAGATCGTTACCTGTTCAATAAAATACACGGGAGCCAAAAATCTTTCTGATTGAGAGGGGGTCAAATACTTATTTCCCTCATTAAAATGCAAATCCATTTATAACATTTTTGACAGCGTTTTTTCTGGATTTTGTCTTGTAGCCCAATCCAGCCTTGTGTAGGTCTACAATCTTGCCCTGACATCCTTGGAGAGCTCTTTGGTCTTGGCCATGGTGGAGAGTTTGGAATCGGATTGAGTGATTTCTTCTGTGAACAGGTGTCTTTTATACAGGTAACACGCTGAGATTAGGAGCACTCCTTTAAGAGTGTGCTCCTAATCTCAGCTCCTTACCTGTATAAAAGACACATGGGAGCCAGAAATCTTTCTGATTGAGAGGGGGTCAAATACTTATTTCCCTCATTAAAATGCAAATCAATGTATAACATTTTTGACATGCGTTTTTCTGGATTTTGTTGTTGTTATTCTGTCTCTCACTGTTCAAAATAACCTACCATTAAAATTATAGACTGATCATTTTTTAGTCAGTGGGTAAACGTACAAAATCAGCAGGGGATAAAATACTTTTTTCCCTCATTGTAGTAGTGTAGTGTATAGTGTGTGTATGTACTATAGTGTGTGCATGTGTGTGTATAGTGTGTGCATAGTGTNGTGTATGTATGTATGTGTGTGTGTATGTGTATGTATGTGTNGTGTATGTGTATGTATGTGTGTGTATGTATGTGTATAGTGTGTGTATGTGTGTGTATATGTGTGTGCATAGTGTAGTGTATGTATGTGTGTAGTGTGTAGTGTGTATAGTGTAGTGTATGTGTTTAGTGTAGTGTATAGTGTGTGTATAATNGTGTAGTGCATAGTGTAGTGTATGTATATGTGTATAGTGTGTAGTGTATGTGTGTNGTGTATNGTGTGTGTATGTGTGTGTATGTGTGTGTATAGTGTGTNGTGTNGTGTATTATAGTNGTGTGTGTAGTGTATGTGTGTGTGTATATTAGTGTGTGTATGTGTGTGTGTATGTGTGTGTATAGTGTGTGCATGTGTGTGTATGTGTATGTATTGTGTAGTGTGTAGTGTATTGTGTGTGTATNGTGTAGTGTATNGTNGTGTGTGTATAGAGTGTNGTGTATGTGTGTGTGTATNGTGTGTATAGTGTAGTGTATAGTAGTGTAGTGTATAGAAGTGTATAGTAGTGTAGTGTGTAGTGTAGTGTATAGTGTAGTGTATAGTAGTGTAGTGCNTAGTGTATAGTTNTAGTGTAGTGTATAGTGTAGTAGTGTATAGTGTAGTGTATAGTGTAGTATAGTGTAGTGTAGTGAGTGTAGTAGTATATAGTGTAGTGTATAGTATAGTGNGTAGTGTATAGTATAAGTGTAGTGTATGTATAGTAGTGTAGTGTATAGTATATAGTGTAGTGTAGTGTATATAGTAGTGTATATGACATAGTGTATAGTGTATGTGTAGTGTATAGTGTAGTGTATAGTGTAGTGTATAGTGTGTAGTGTATAGTACTAAGTGTAGTGTATAGTAGTGTATAGTAGTGTATAGTGTAGTGTATGTNTAGTGTAGTGTATATTGTAGTGTGTAGAGTAGTGTAGTGTATAGTGTAGTGTATAGTAGTGTAGTGTAGTAGTGTATAGATAGTGTAGTGTATAGTAGTGTATAGTGTAGTGTATAGTGTATGTAGTAGTGTTGCTATAGTGTAGTGTATAGTAGTGTATAGTGTAAGTGTATAGTGTATATGNGTATAGTGTAATGTGTAGTATAGTGTAGTGTATAGTGTAGTGTAGTGTGTAGTGTTGTGTAGTGTATAGTAGTGTAGTAGTGTATAGTGTAGTGTTTATNGTGTATAGTGTAGTGTAGTGTATAGTGNAGTGTATAGTGTATTGTGTAGTGTATAGTGTATAGTAGTGTATAGTAGTGTATAGTGTGGTAGTAGTGTATAGTGTATTGTAGTGTAGTAGTGTAGTGTAGNAGTGTAGTGTAGTAGTGTATAGTGTAGTGTATAGTGTAGTGTATAGTAGTGTATAGTGTAGTAGTGTATAGTGTAGTGTATAGTGTAGTGTATATNGTAGTAGTGTATAGTGTAGTGTATAGTGTAGTGTATAGTGTAGTATGTAGTAGTGTATAGTGTAGTGTATAGTGTAGTGTATAGNGTAGTGTAGTGTAGTATTGTAGTAGTGTATATGTAGTAGTGTATAGTGTAGTGTAGTAGTATAGATTAGTGTATATATAGTGTAGTGTAGTAGTAGTAAAAGTAGNGTAGTAGTGTAGTGTAGTATAGTGTGTAGTATAGTGTAGTGTATAGTGTAGTGTATAGTGTATAAGTGTAGTGTGTATAGTGTAGTGTATAGTGTAGTGTAAGTAGTGTATAGTGTAGTGTGTGTAGTGTATAGTGTATAGTGTAGTATAGTGTATGTAGTAGTGTAGTGTATAGTGTAGTGTAGTATAGTGTAAGTGTAGTGTATAGTAGTGTAGTGTAGTGTATAGTGTAGTGTATAGTGTAGTATAGTGTATAGTAGTGTATAGTGTAGTGTGTAGTGTAGTAGTGTATAGTGTAGTGTATAGTGTATAGGTAGTAGTGTATAGTGTAGTAGNGTAGTGTATAGTGTATAGTGTAGTGTATAGTGTAGTAGTGTATAGTGTAGTTGTGTGTTAGTGTAGTGTAGTATAGTGTAGTGTAGTGTATAGTGTAGTGTATAGTGTAGTGNGTATAGTGTAGTGTATAGTGTAGTGTATNTTGTATAGTGTAGTGTGGTAGTGTATAGTGTAGTGTATANTGNAGTGTATAGTAGTGTATGTATAGTGTNGTAGTGTATAGTGTAGTGTATAGTGTAGTAGTGTATTGTATAGTGTACAGTGTAGTGTATAGTGTAGTAGTGNAGTGTATAGTAATAGTATAGTAGTGTATAGTGTATAGTGAGTGTAGTAGTGTAGTGTGTGTGTATAGTGTAGTAGTGTATAGTGTAGTAGTGTAGTGTATNGTGTAGTGTAGTAGTATAGTAGTGTATAGTGTAGTGTATAGTTGTAGTGTATAGTAGTAGTGTAGTGTATAGTAGTAGTGTTTTAGTGAGTGTATAGNGTAGTGTATAGTGTAGTGTATAGTGTGTATAATTTGGTGTGNAGTTGTGTATTGTGTAGTGTAGTGTAGTAGTGTATAGTGTAGTGTATTAGTGTAGTAGTGTAGTGTATAGTGGTATAGTGTAGTGTAGTGTATAGNGTAGTGTATAGTGTAGTGTGTGTAAGTAGTGTATAGTAACGTAGTGTATAGTGTATATAGTGTAGTGTATAGTGTAGTATATAGTATAGTGTANTAGNGTAGTAGTGTATAGTGAGTGTATAGTGTAGTAGTGTATAGTGTAGTGTATAGTGTAGTGTAGTAGTAGTATAGTGNAGTGTGTGTAAGTGTATAGTGTAGTGTAGGTGTANTAGTGTAGTGTATAGTGTAGTAGTGTATAGTAGTGTAGTGTATAGTGTAGTGTATAGTAGTGTATAGTATAGTGTATNGTAGTGTATAGTGTAGTAGTGTATAGTGTAGTGTATAGGTATATAGTGTAGTAGTGTATAGTGTAGTAGTGTATAGTGTAGTGTATAGTGTAGTGTATAGTGTAGTGTATAGTG